>ML662446.1:5812180-5932719 GCA_007570785.1 Antilocapra americana
CTGCTTTTTAATATGCTGTCTAGGTTGGCCATAGCTTTTCTTCCAAGGAGCAAGTATCTTTTCATTTCATGGCGGCAATCACCACCTGCAGTGATTTTGGGGCCCAAAAAAATGAAGTCTGTCACTGTTTCCATTTCTTCCCCATCTATTTGCCATGAAGTGATGGGACTGAATGCCATGATCTTCATTTTTTGAATGTTGAGTTTTAAGCTAGCTTTTCAACTCTCCACTTTCACTTTCATCAAGAGGCTGTTTAGTTCCTCTTCACTTTCTGCCATAAGGGTGGTGTCATCTGTGTATCTGAGGTTGTTGATATTTCTCCTGGCAGTCTTGATTCCAGCTTGTACTTCATTCAGCCCAGCATTTCACATGATGCACTCTGCATATGTTAAATAAGCAGCATGACAATATACAGCCTTGATGTACTCCTTTCCCAATTTGGAACCAGTCTGTTGTTCCATGTCTGGTTCTAATTGTTGATTCTTGACCTGCATACAGGTTTCTCAGGAGGCATGTAAAGTGGTCTGGTATTCCCATCTCTTGAAGAATTTGCCACAGTTTGCTGTGGTCTACACAGTCAAAAGCTTTGGTGTAATCAATAAAGCAGAAGTATATGTTTTTCTGGAATTCTCTTGCTTTTTCTATGATCCATCAGATGTTGGCAGTTTGATCTTTGGTTCCTCTGCCTTTTCTAAATTTAGTTTGAACATCTAACAAGATCTATGAAGAGATACTCAGATTTAAAAACATAGCCTAAAACACTTTAAGAATGAATTTATAATTATTAAATTATAAAATTCTAAATTGCCATTTAGAAAAAGAGATATTTTGGAGTAAAGGTTTTTGTCGCATCCTCCAAGTCACCCAAGGGTAACTATCCACTCTATCTACCAAAATGATGTTGTCCTAGTTAATTCTACTGGAAGTAAAGTCAAGCCAAAGTAAGGCAGTAAAGATAGATCCTGAAAATGCCAACGACTTTTCAAGAAATAGGACATCTGTTTTATCTTTCTAAGACGTTTTCTCTAAAACAAAAGAAAAATGGAGAAACATGCAGAGAATAAAACCTCCTGGAACTGAAGCCTCACAAATGAATATCCAGGGAGAGCCAATTCAATCCTTCCTGAAATAGAAGATGTGGCCCTGCTGTTAACCTACCACTGTTATTACCTGCAGGTGGTTTGGGCTTATGAAGAGTCTGGAATTTCTATCTTCTGCTAGTTGTTTAAAAGACAAAAAACCAGAACACCTCAAACTGAAAATAAATGAGTTATTCAAACCACTCCCTGAGGAGCCAAAAGCTCCTACTATGAAGAAGGTCCTATCTTAACTACATTATATATATACTTTTAGAATTTCTTAACCATTGGAAGACAGAAGACTCACAGAACTGTCAAGCATCCATAGAATGAACGCCAGCTAAGAAAGAATGGACTGGTGAGGTCAACTTTCTCTTTCACACTTATGCTATTTGCTTGCAAACTCTTATTCATTCACCTTGGAACACAGCTCAGTGGTTACCTCCTCCAGGAAGCTTTCCCTAATCCTTCCCTCACCTGGAAGAATGTGAACCATTTTCTAGGTTTCCCGTTCTTCGTGGGTGCTTTCACTGTAGCACTCCTAACTCACTCAGTGGTCATTTATTTGTTTTCTCATCTCTCTCCCTTCTTTACTATAGATCATGAATTCCCTAAGAGAGACTGTGGGATCATTTTTTGTGTCTGTGTTCCTGCTAGCAGAGTGCCCAAGAAGTAGGCCCTCAACAAATGTTTAAGGAAGAGGAGAAGGACAGAGCAAAGAAATGGATGGATCTGGGGGCAATTGATCACAATCTATTAGCACCTAGATGAGTTAATGCCAAGCCTCCTAGAGAAATCCCAACCTCTCACTTGACTTTAAATGGGGCCAGAGTTCCTATATGGATTGAGAACTTAAATAGTATGACAATAACTATTGTAGCCATGATGTTACTACAATGCCTAGTGGATGCAGTATCCTCAAAAGACTAATTCATGGACACCTTCCACGTCCCAGGAGAGTTACAGGTTATCTCCCCCAAGATGTATAAGGAGATTTTAAGCCTTAGAATGAGAATGGTCTTGGAGATAGCAAGATTCACCATTCAGTGAGGCCAACCGATCCACTGGCTGTGAAAAGCCAAAGCTCCAAGAGGGTCACAGGAGATTTTTGAATCCTACAATGGGAAGGATCTTCACTGGGGCACTTGATTTCTCTGTGTCACTTAGGCATCCCAAAATGAAATGCCTAATGCCAGATTAAACCTCATTTCTCTCAAACTAATGAATTGGTATTTTTGTCTTTATAGAAGGACTGTCTTCTGTCATAGGGAGGCCAGGATGGAAAGAATACATAGAGATGACTGGAGTCTCAATTCATTATTTTTCCTTTTCTTCACATGATGTCTATTTTTTGTGCTCTAAGAAGGTGATCCAAACTTGGCATCAGCATATCAGCAGCATAAACGGAAAATCTAGAGATGTCAATGCAGGTCACTCTGTTTGATCCACTTCTCTAGAACCCAGTCAAATGTTGAAGTAGCAACAGACACAAATTAAGGATCTACATAAAAACACAAAGCGGGGCAGGGTGGGGAGGAGTGTGCGCCAAGAGTTTAGATGAGGATTTGAACCCAAAGGGTGTGCTTGCAAACAGACTAGTCTTACTGGATATGTAACAACATGCTCTACTATTCAAGTAATGCTGAATACAATGCATTTTAAACTTTGAAAAATACAGTAACACTTAGTACAGTCTTACATCGATGAAGATGGGGCCTATCACAGCTATTCCTCCATACAGCACATCTGGTAAAGGTCCACTTAGAAACTGTCTCTGAACCAAGGGTTCAAATCATTTAACACTGACTTTCCCTTTAATTTGTCCTCTCAAATCAGCATATATTTTGATGGGCAGCTCCTTCTAGCCATGACTCTCCCTGAATAGTAAATTGATTAAAAAAAAAATCAGGATTATCTTCTAAAATTATATGAGATAGCAAAAAAAAAATTAAGCTGTCATTAGCTTCTGAAACATTGTGCTTTGTGTAAGCAATTCTAAAGACAACCTGTAGTTATGCGTAAGCTAATAGTAGCGAAGCAAAGATACGATATTCATTTATTATGAGCAGCAACAAAATTCTATGAATCAAAACATCACTTTGATTCAGACAAAACTATGAACAGCATGATATCATAGTGTGAACAGAGCAAACACAATAAATGGATCCATTTAGTGAACCCATTTGCAAATGAGCCAGTTCCACCATAAAGAGGGAGAACACTAATTTAAAGCTTAAAAACAATCCCATTAAGTACAAAATACTTCTCTGCATTGAAAACAAAATGTATGCATGTGTGTATGAGTGCTAAGGCCATTATATTAGAACAAAATCACCACTGTTTAAAACTGGAAAAAAAAAAAACCTTAATGTCAACAAAAACCTTTGTGTCATAACTCTGTTAATTCAATAAAAAGGATTTTTAGAATTAACAATCTGACATTGAATTCATTGCTTTTCAACTTGGTAGAGATGTGTTAAAATCCAGTGAATGGAGTTGTAAGGTTTCAATGAGTTAAAAAGTGACAAGTACTTAGACAGTCACTGGAACCTAGTAAGTGCTCATTAGTTCACTTCTATTGAAGATGCTAAACGTGAAGCCAGGAACCAAGCCTTATCTGCCTTGGGGAGGTTTCGCTGCACACTGGACCACCTCTGCTCCTTCATCAAGTTTCGTACTCCACATATCACTCTCTCTTGGCCACTAAGATCCAATCATAAGCATCTTCTTTCTGTTTCTCCAAATCCCCATGTTTTTGTCCAGTTATTGAAATGCAAGCTCCATGAAAGCAGGAAGTGTATTTGTTTTATTCATTGCTTCACCAGAGCCGGAACAATACCTTGAACATAGTACATAGTAGGACTCGATAAATTTGCTACCTGAATAAACAGATAAATGGAGGTCCAAAGGAAGGAATTAAAGCACTGAAGAAAGGGAGGGAGGAAAGTAGGAAGTGAAGAAAAGAAGAGGAAAGTAAGAGCTAGGAAAAAAGAGGGAGAGGGGACTGAAGTCCTAGACCAACCTCAATATGTCTCTGGTTAATAACAGTGTTTCCCTTGTCACACCAGATTATTAGCATGAGATTGCTGCCACCTCACTTCCCATATGACGTCTGTACCCACATCAAAGGATTTTCATCTCTTATTCCAACATAAGGAGTTCCTTGATAATTTAACAGTCTATAATATATGCACCTGGGAAAATGTTTGACATCTAATTTTTTACTTACACTTAACTACATACTTCCAATCTCACTGGATGGCAAAATAGAACATTTTGTTGTCAATTGCTTTCCTAGGTTACGTGAAGAAGAAATTGCCAGCCTGCTCCAAAGCTCATCTTGTTATGTTCATTAATAAAGGAGTATACTAAAATAAATTTGAACCCACCCATGCAAATCTCCCACACTTTGAAAGTATGCTTACAATGATGAATTATACATGATTCCACAGGTATTGGCATATAATAGGATGTATCATCTTGGACTTGAGAAAAAGAACCCTGGATTCAGACCAGGAGCTCATATTCTGATCCTAGTTAGTAACTGTGTGACCTCAACCAAGTTATTTAAATTTGATGAGGCTCCCTTTCTTCATCAGTCAGATGGAGAACATCACAACAGTGTTACTGAGTAATACAATGAGATCAGTTCGTCAAGGGCTTATCTTCGCACACATTAAGTTCTTAATAAATACAGAAACTGCTTACAGGCCTAGAAAGAGAATATAAGGGCCAATGTCAGAAGCCCTTAATGACAACGAGCTAAGTGGGTGCCTGACCCTCTGATTTGGAAGGACTGATGTTGAAGCTGAAACTCCATTACTGTGCCCACCTGATGTGAAGAACTGACTCATTTGAAAAGACCCTGATGCTGGGAAAGATTGAAGGTGGGAGGAGAAGGGGACAACAGAGGATGAGATGGTTGGATGGCATCGCCGACTCAATGGACATGAATTTGAGTACACTCCGGGAGTTGGTGGCCTGGCGTGCTGCGGTCCATGGGGTCGCAAAGAGTCAGACACGAATGAGCGACTGAAATGAACTGAACTGACACCCTGATTATCTGATACGTAATGGCTGAAGGAATGGCTGCTACCTTGTGGCTGGCCATGTGGGGGCCCTCTCTTCTTTTCTTTGCTGATACCTCTTAAGGTTGTGTGGTGCTTCTGTGCTTGTGAGATGCCTTTTTGCAGACTCTCTTCCCTTGAATGGATTATCCCAGAATTGCATACATACAAACAGTAGAAGCCTAGGTGGGGCAGTTTCTATAAGACTCTGATGCTGGCTCTGCTCAAGCCTTTAGCTATCAGCACAGTGCACTTTAATCTCTGCACTGGCATTTCTGGTTAGAAGAACAAACCAGGAGTGGCCAGTGCTGGGCCAAGAATCTGGAATGCAGATTATGACAGTTCAGCAAGTTGATATGTGAAGACAGATTATGTTTCTTTGGCTTTCATTTAGAAAACAGGTTTGGCTGCTTAATATCAGCACATCTTCCATTTCACACACTCTTAAGTTTCTGAGAATGGACAGTAGAATACCACACTGCTGCAAACCTGCTGATCAGCACTGCTGTAACCTTATTGGAGCTGGTGGATTTGGGGAGATGTAGAAGAAAGATTTGGGCTCCAAAGTTCGAGTGTGACTCCACTCTCTTAATTTCTAACATAACTGTACAGCCCTTTCTATAGCTGAGGGTTGAACTTACTTCCCTGGTGGATCAGATGGTAAAGAACCTGCCTGCAATGTGGGACACCCAGGTTCAATCGCTTGGTCAGGAAGATCCCCTGGAGAAGGGAATGGTAACCCACTCCAGTATTTTTGCCTGGAGAAGTCCATGGCCAGAAGAGCCTGGTGGGCTACAGTCCATGGGATTGCAAAGAGTTGCACACAATGGAACAACTAACACTAGAAACTAGAAAACCTCCATGCAGGAGTGAATGCCCACCACAGTCACATAGAAAGTAAAACACATTCCTGGGATTATCTAGAAACCAAAGGACAGGTGAATGTGTCTAGATTAAGGTCCCTTAGATTCCACTGTATATACGAAGGCTTCCATAGAAGAACCCACAAGAGAAGAGAATGCATGAATATGCCTTTGTTTAGATATAAATGCACATTTCCCCTCTCATTTGTGCTACTGTTAGCTATGCAGTTTGCTCATTTTTAATGCACAGGCAAGAGCTAACCCAGCACACTGATTCCCCAATCTGACCCGCAATAGCATCAAGACTTATTTTTATAGCAGTATCAACTATATGCACCAGCCAATATGTGTACATTTAAAGTAATCCTCATCCTGTCAACCACTGTAAGATCCCAGAGCAGATGCTAAGCAAGCCTGGTGCTCAGTGGTTATGCAGTACTCAGCCAAGCCCAGCGGATAATTTTCCCTAAGTAGATATGTGCTTAAATGGCACAGACCAACTATATCTCTTTGTTGGAGCACAAAGGCAGCGAGCCCAGCCTCCCAGATGGGAGCAGTTCCCATCTCCACAAAGCACTCCCTGCCTCTCCTCTCTAGCCGCACTAGGGTAGCACTTTTCCTGGGCACAGGAGAAGCCAGGAACACTGTGACATTTATCACTGTTCTCTACTCTGGCTCTGAGACTTGAGCCAGAGAAAACTTACTTTCAGACATGGCCACTCCTCTGGGTGTCTCCATAGAAAGAAAGCTGGTCCCATGTGATAGAGCACCCAGTGTCCAAGTCGACTTGGCACCCCAGTTCAAAACTACCCAATAACCTAAGATAAGGCAAATGAAAAATGATAATGCATGCTATATTTATTCCATAATCCATATGCCAAATACAGGCTATCTCCTCTATTAACTTCTGGTCTCACAAGTCTTGAAACGACCAGGCTCCTGTCCCTAAAGTTCTAACTTCAAATAACAACCTCAGGAGGAGTTTGATGGAACAAAATTAAGGGTGAAGGAAAGCAAAAGTCAAAAATGCCAGAATGGAGCAGGTAAGGACTAAGGTAAGATTCAAATAATAAATTGGAATTGTTCAAATTTATTTGAGTCTTGGCTCTTTAAGTCATACTGCAGTGTTTTTAATCACTAAATGTCAAAATTAGTCTCTCTCCTTTTCATCAGTCTCCTCCTTTTTGCTCCCTCTTTCTCTTTCCCCTTCCCCCTTTCCTTATTAAAGAAATAAAAACTATCTGCTCTTCAAGACATGGCAGAGGCAGATAAATAGTCTTGCCTTTGACATCCTGAGTTCTTACCACCACACTCTGTTGGAAGAAAAATAGACAGGAAACTTCTAAACAAGGTGCTGCCCTGCCGTGGTTCTCAAAGATCTGTTCCGACCACACCATTCCTTTCACTTGCTAATTGGTTTCATAAGCCTTCTTCCTTCTCTTGTTTTCTTGTCTTGTTTTGGGGGCAATTGCCAATGTAGGCACAGTTCTGGATTTTATTTTAAGTAATTTGTAGTTGACTATCGTTTATTTGTGCAATTGGTGTAATTAAATCTAATTACATAATTGGTGAAAGCCTGAGTAATCACATAATTAGAATGTACAATAAGAACTGTTGAAATCCCATTGTTATGACATGCAATGATACAATTATGATGTGCAACAATGTGGCCTGATTCACAGGGCACCCTGCAAAAGAGCAAAAAGCTCTGGTCCTACATGCGTGGAATGCAGCTGAGGTTGGAGACGAGGAAGGTAGCTTTCAGCATCTGGGCTTACACTTTCTATTCATCATTCTCTTCTTAGTCAAATCCTTGATGCTGACGTTCTATGCAAATCGAAGGCAGCAGCAGAAGAGGCCTGGAGAAGACTCGTGCGAGGGTAGAAGCACCCACATCTCCAAGGACAGGTCACCCAAACAATCACCCTTAAAATATTAAAATAGGAGCTATAAGGGACTAACTTGAATTTCTGAAACTTTGATTCCTATACATCGATATTAAAGTTAAAGTTGTATTCAAGGCATAAGAAACAGGGTGGCAAAATGTATCCTGATGGCACACACAATTACAAGCGGGCCCAAAGGGTATGACTAAAGACCCAACTCCTGGCTCAGTCTCCCCCATTCATGCCACTTGCCTCTCTTTTTGTAATTATGGCACAGAGGGATCATCAGAAGAGCTAGCCTCTCAGCTCCTTGCTGTGCTCACACCTGTGACCTTTCCCTGTACTGCATGCCCCCACCCACTTCCAAGGACACTGCTCTGGACATGGCCAGTGACAGCAGCTGCAGCATATCTGATACCTGAACCCCAACCTCTTACCTCCCGGCTCACCTGCTCAAGAGTCCCCTGGCATCATTCTTCAACCTCAGGGAAACCTCTAAACCTCCAGCCCCTGGCCAGCCATTTGCTCCTGCCTCACCTCATGCCCCACCTCGTCTAGCCTAATTTCCACAAACCAGCCTTAACATCGCCCCTCTGGAGCCCACCCTCCATCTGTAACAAAAATCCTCCCCACAATGGTCTTAACTCTTTCTCTGTTCTACATGGGCTCCTGGGCAGCTGAAAGTTCCTGGATAAAAACTACACAAGTGCAATGACTGGGTTCACTTTACACTTATGATCTCATACATCAAACTGACACTCATCATTAACTGATAAACATTTATGTCTCTTGAAATGGTTTGTTTTCCAATTTCCCATTATTTCATAGTTTCCCTTCCCCTTGTAACTTCTCATATGCTTTTCTGCACCATTATCTTCAACTGATGGTCTCACTTCATACTGTCATTAAAAATAATACATGAAATCAGATCAAGTTTCACTCTTTCCTACCAGCAGCCCTCCACGCCTGCACCCACAGGCACCCAGACCCTCCTCTTTGCCTTCTCATTCAGTGGAGCAAGTTCCTCTGCTCCTACAAAAGGCCATGCCTTCCTTGGATGCTCTTTCAGCTTTGTTCTGTCTGTGCTGCCTTAGCTATCTCTCCCTCACTATTGGAACATGGGCACCAAAATATATACTTGCTCAGCTGTCTTCCATTGCATAAAACAAAACTTCCCTTGAGCCCACATCCCACTCAGATTCTCAATTCATTGTCTCTACAGACAAATTTTCAGAAGAGCTCCATCTTGGCCCCCTCTCCATACCACTTGCTAAGTCTGCCCTTGACTGGGATACCAATGACACCTGCGTAGTAAACTCTGCAGATGACTGTGGGCCCTAGTCCTCCCTGACGTCTCAGCAGCATCTGGCAGTAGACCATCTCTTCCTCCCTGAAACACTCATATCCCTTGGCTTCCATCATCCCACCCTCCTGGGTCATGCTCTTTTCTCAGTTTCCCATCCAGGCTGCTCTTACTTTTCCAAGCCTCTAAATGTTGGCGACCCTCCTCCCTCCACTCTGGGCCACTTTTTCCTCTTTCCTCTGCATGACCCCACCCATTCTCATGAGTTCAAAATCCTATCTTTACTTCCTGGTAGTATAACTTCAATTCTGAACTCACTCATGAGAAAAAACCAACATTTACCAAACAAGTGTTACTGGCTGGACACTAGCTTTGTAGGTGACTTTGATTTTGAACACATCATTCATTTAATCTGCCACAGCTATCCTTCAGGATAAGCATTATGCTACATTTTACACAAGAAAATGGGCTGTGGAAAATTCCCATTGTTAGTACCTTGCAGAGCCAGGATTCTAAGCCCTGTGTCTAAGCCTTTTCTCTGCTGCAGCATCATAAATGAAAAGTTCAAAGTGAAAACCTTGAGAGCAGAGGCTTTTCTTATGCTATTGTTATTGATGTTTTAATAAACCCTCCTTTTTCAGTATTGGCTATAGAGGTATGGGGGGCTTCCCCGGTGACTCAGCAGTAAAGAATCCACCTGCAATACAGGAGACATGGGTTTTATCCCTGGGTCGGGAAGAACCCTGGAAGAAGGTATGGCAACCCACTCCAGTATTCTTGCCTAGAGAATCCCATGGACAGAGGAGACTGGAGGGCTACAGTCCATAAGTAGTCAGTGTGCAAAGAGTCAGACACGACTGAAGTGACTGAGCATGTATACATAGAGATGCAGATGCCAGATCAATCTCCATCATTTCATCCCCCACTTTTTCCTTGACCATCTCTTTCCAACAACTGGTACATAATAAAAAAGGGGAATTATGATTCATTTATGATCCACTTATTCAATTATAGAGATTGCTTCTGGCCATTCTTGGGCTTCCTATATTTAATTTGTGGGTTTGCTATGAAGTCTTCCAAAACTGTAAGGATGAAAACACAGAGAAACTTAAAGATGACACAGAACAAAGCAGAAAATGAAAAACAAAATGAGGGAAAAAAAGTGGTATGATTACAGCAGTGCACCTCAATTTATGCTGCAGATGTTTTGCTGAAAATTATGTGCAGATCAAATTGATTTATAAACTAAACCCTATTATAAATTCAACCTTGGGATGGAAATTTTTATAATGAGAAGAATCCTTTTGTGTTGAGAATAGTCAATTCCAAATCTCCATTTAGAATTCCATTTTTATTGTTTTTTTTTTTTTCCAGTGGGGCCCATCTCTACATAAATACCCCATAACTCCCTTGGGTTCTTGATGGACAGGAATGTCATGAGACCAAAGGATTTTTAAAAGACTTTGAAAGTATGCCCGTCTACCCTATTTATAATAGTAATTTCCATAATGTTTTAATGGGAGGGATGCAGTAATGCTTTCTGAAAAAGGACGAGAAAGCGTAAGCCCTGGGTGAGATTACAGGACCACCACTGGAGGTGATGGGATGGAAAGGCTTGGAGAATAAGAGCATCTCCTACAGGTCCCCCAGAAGCTGTGAGCCCTTATCTCTTGACAGCTGAGAGGGTGGTGGTCAAAGTTGAAGGAGTATAGTCCCCTGTTCCCAGGTGACACCTATGGCTGCCCTGGGCCTACAAAGTAACAAGCTCCCTGGTTTCCTCTATAGTTAAAGGTTACAAAATAGCCACCAATGTGGTTTTTCAAAATCAAACGTACTGCATTAAAAAAAAAAGACTGTATCTTCATAATCACTGGAATAAAAAAAAGGACTTGTTTCATGTTCCTACTGGGGATTAACTCACTATAGTTGAGTGCGTGTCCCCTTGTAGACAAGTTACCCAGTCCCCACCACTCCTTATTGGATTACATCCCACCTGATTCCTGTGGGCATTTTCTGCTCAACCCCAAAAGAAGGAAGAAGGCCCTTCAGAGCTAAGCCCCACCCTGTGGTTCAACCACATCAATGAGAGAGGCAGTTCAGCTTTGCCCATTCCCACCAACAGCCCACAAATACCTATGATCTCAAAAATCTTGCTCTACTCTGGGTCAGATTTCAACACTTAGGAGACTGGTTTTTTTTTTTCTTTTTTAGATTCATTGCCAAATCTTTCATATCCTCTGCTCTTGAAGTGCCTACCAGAGTCTCTTTGTCTAGTGGCCATCATTACTCTACATGGCTGCTGTCGCCAGAATCAGCAGCGAAACCATGTCTCCAAAGCACTTCACAGACATGCTTAATAAATTAACTTTGTCCTTTTAGAGCACAGGGCCTAGAGAGGAGCACTGATTTTTTTTTTCCTGCTTTACATCAGCATAATATAATCTTTAAGTCATTCTTCTAAAAAGAACCCTACCTAATACATTCACTTCTTCAAAGCACTCTTGCCAGAAACTTAATCCACAAAGGACACAGGCATTCGGACTCATTGTGCCCAAACTGGGAGGTGGTGTAACCCCAGTATGGGTGTAAACCCCATACTCAGGGGGTTGTAACTCCAGTATGGGTGTACACCCCATACTCAGGCAGGCCTGGCATTTTGGGTGCCCAGATGAGCGACATGCTGCCCCAGGCCTTGTATGCTCTAGCACTGCCTGAAGCCACCCAGGACAGGAGAGGTCAAGATCAACATTTTAAGGGTTCTCAGCAACCACAGATCATAATCCGTGTGGGAACTGCCAAGACCTGCTGACGTGTGTCTTGTCACTGGGGTTATGAGCACTGCTGCCAACACTGCTGACCACGCACACCCTGCCCAGCACTGTCCTGCGCACGCCGGCTGTGTTTTCTCATCCTCCTCAAGACAGCCTCAATATCATCAGTGCCTTTCTATAAGGAGAACCTGAAACTTGGAGTCCAAAGGATAATAATAAAACGAAAATTCTTTAACGCTGTTCTAATCCTCTAAACACAGCAGGCACTGTTCTAAATGCCTCCATATGCTGGTTCAATTAATCCTCCTAACAGCCTTAATTGTGTTACGATTTATGTCATTATCTTTCTATTATAGGGGAGGAAAGTGAGGCACAGAGAAGAGGCCAAAGCCAAGCTCACCAAGCCAGCAAGTGATCAGGAAGGATGTAAACTCAGGCAGTCAGCTGTCAGAGCTGTGTTTTAACCTCTGGCCTGACTGGTCAAGATCATATACGGGTCAGGGTGAGAGCAAAGAGTCTACTCCACGTGGTCAGAATCTAGACCCATAGCATAGCCATGTGCTCTGCACCTTCTCAAGATCACTGCAGAGCCAGATCTTCTCTGCAGTTGTCTCCACTGACTGACCCACAGGCTCTGGGGTAGATGCTCTGCCTCCTCAGAGCCAGGCTGAAAGATCTTTCCTAGTCTTATTTATTTCTGAAATCTCAAGAGAACCTCTAGCAGAGGAGATAAGCCATATGAAAAAATTCTGTGTCATGGTGATGCATTTTATATGGGCCACTCTCATAGTAGAGGGACCCTCTCAAGGTGTCGTCTCTAAATACAAGAAGCAGAGTTGTATTAAGTTTCCTTGCTAGGGGGTTAGAATTCTATCTAGTATTGAAATCTGATAGCTCAGTTGGTAAAGAATCCACCTGTCATGTGGGAGACCTGGGTTTGATCCCTGGGTTGGGAAGATCTCCTGGAGAATGGAAGGGCTACCTACTCCAGTATTCTGGCCTGGACAATTCCATGGACTGTACAGCCCATGGGGTTGCAAAGAGTCAGACACAACTTTCACACATCACACACTGAAATCTAAAACTCCCCCAAGCTCTTGGGTCTAACCCTTCTTACCCCTTTTAGCCATATATTCCAGTTTCTGTGAAAAAAGTGTGCCTGAAGACATATAATACACTCACACTCACAAGGTTACCTGTTTTCTCTTTTCAAATAAACTAGAAATTCCAGGGCTTTAAGAAGTCTCTAGCAGTCTGTGACATGGTCACCTGCATCTGGGTCCTACAAACACTGGCCCTGGAGAGCACAATCCAATCATCAGCCACTCACCCCCAATGACCTTAATAGAGAGTGGATGGGGGAAAGTTTATCATCAGGATGAATCATTTGGTTCACCGGGGGAAAAGATAAATAAACCAACACTCCAATTAATTTTAACCTGAAGAAGAAAGTGCTTGTGAATGGTGCTTCAGCCAAGTCCTTAGGGTCTAAACAACCTTAATTATTCACAATGCAAATTGCTTTTACTGCTTGTCGGATAATTCCTTAATGCTGTCTATCTTGCTTCCTCTTCCTTTCTCTCATTCCCCTCCACATCCTCCCCTCTCCTTTCCTGCTCTTTATTCCTGAAGAACAAATAGGAAATCTCTGGAAAAGGCCTTCCAATCACCCAATTGTTTTCTCCAAAAACTGTTAATGAACCTTTTCCCTTCTGTATCTTTGGCCACACCCCAAGGAATGTGGGATCCCAGTTCTCTAACCAGGTATCAAATTCAGGCTCTGGCAGTGAACGCACCTAGTCCCAACCAATGGACTGCCAAGGAATACCCATGAATCTTTTAATGAAGCTTTCCAACCCCTAATTAGCTTATCCTGACATCCAAAGGCTCAAGTAGGCCTAAATAATCCACAGGTGAGTGGATTATCCACAGGAGTCCACAGCCCCTTGGACTGCTGGAAATTGAGTGCAAAACTGTAGCTGTTTCCTGACTCTCTGCCTGCCCAGAAGTCTACAATTTTCATAAAACTCTTCAGAAAGTCTATGTTCCCGACCACCTTCCAAAAAAGAGCACCAAGCATTAAAGAACTACTCCATACCTACCTAACTACTGTATCACAAGGACATTTAAGATGCAGAATGGAAGAGTCTGGATTTTGGAGCCAGGCAGATTCAAATCCCAGCTCTGTCACTTACAAGCTGCATGAATTTAGACCAGTGTCCTAACTTCCCTGAGCCTCCTTTCCTCATCTGTAAAATGATGATAATAACATCTTCATTCCAGGATTACTGCTTGATTAAACAAAAATAATACATGAAAGTACATAGCATTCATCTACAGAAGAAGCAAAACAAAAATCTCCACAGCAGAAAAAAGGTGTATCTAGGCTCATTCGTGGTAAACTTGCTCTCCTGTCTTTTGGAGGTGCATCCCAGGCTTTGTTACAAATAAAGGTCACTGCTCTATAGAGACAATCAGGCTGGGATGGTCCGTAGGGAATCCACAAGAATTGGATAGTAGGAGACCTCTTTCTTTCTGAGCATCATATTAGATTGTAATTCCTTTTCTGGATCTCATAGTGAAATGCCCAATCTGAATTAAAATAAACTTCAAACCTTCTGCTTCCCTACTCACTTTAATCTACTGCCCCCTCACAACCCAACATGATAAGTGAGGACTGAATATTTCAATCATGTAAAATGTGAAGCTGCATCACTGTAAAGACACTAAAGTGACCTGAGAGAGCCTGCACAACCAGTCGTCAGGAGTCCTGATGCAAGATTCACATCTCCTCCATCCCAAGGCAGCTCGGTCCTACCTGAGTCAGTTGGCTCTCTGAGGTGAATGCCAATGGGATGATTCTAGATCCTTTGGCTACTGGGGCTTCCAGGAAAGCAGCAGTGATTCCAGAAATATCTTGATTAGTTGGCTCCTGTTTTATTGGCCAGACCCCAGGGAGAGAGGGCCAGGAAAACACTGAGGAGAAGACCCCACCTCTGCATTTCTGCTTCCCAAAACAAACTTGTCCTGACCGCCAATTAAAAAAAAAAATCAGCATCAACCTTCAGCCTAATTAACTGCGACTAGGTCAGGGACTGGAACTGATCGCTATTCTCTAGATATTTGATTTTATATTACAAATTGGATCTGGTGTGTGCTACTGCAGAGCTGAACTGCATTTAAATACTTATGGCATTTCTCTTTGGCTGTGATGAACTGTAATTCAGAAGCCATTTATAGTGGTCACAGTTCTTTCTCATCAGACCATGTTGTGACAGAGGCTGTGTTGGTTTTCTGGATGACACTGACCCTGCCACTTGGTCATCTCACCCTGCTCAGGTGATCCTGCCCACTTGTGTTGTCATCCTTAAAGTTCTAATTATCAGCCTCACTCTCCAGCTAGAGACCGTCTTTAACAAAGCAAGTTTAAAAGAGAGTCCAGGAGAGAGAAGACATGCCTAGGGTAAACCGAGAATGACAGTGGTGACCTCCTGGGATACTTCCTTGACTGGACATGCATACGTGGTGGCAGGAAACCCAGAAAGCAGAAGGGTCAGTCCAAATGGTCTAAGAGCCACTGCCAGGGTGGATGCCATGCTTCCCTTGTTTCCCTTTTTTCCTCAGTTCTAGGGGGTTGTCCCCTGACCAGGGGTCACTTCCCTAAGGCGGCACAGTTTCACGGAGAGTGAGCTTAGGCAGAGGTCACGGGCAAAGTGAAGAAGAGCACCTTGGTGATGCTGACTCACTTGCAGAACCAAACAGCCCAGTGAGCCAGAGAACCAGGGCAATAAGTATATGCAAAGCATCACTACTTGGTATATCCACCTGACATCACACAAGTTCCAGAACAGGGCAGTCCTTGAGCAAATCAGCTGCCTCTCTCAGCACAAACCTGGTGCCCACAGGATCTGGACAGCTTTTTCGGCCAAGCCTCTGCTATTGGCCTGCTGCTAACACTGGGGCACAGACAAAGGGGAGCTTTCCATGAGTCAGTCTGCCTCGATTTCAGTCTCTGTCTCTCTCCTTTTGCCATATTTGCTATACATGTGGGTTCCACATGCTATACATTATGGTTCCACAGACTCAGACACACCTGGGGTGCTGCTCACCTAAGTGCTAGATGTGTCTGCTCCTAGAATAGAGAGTCAGTTATTCCAGGCTCCATTCTAACCAACAAGGCATGGTCCAAGTTTGTGACTCCTAATCCCAGATTGGGAGGGGAGTCACATTCCTTCTGAAAGGTTCCTAGAAGACTTTTGATCCCACATGATAGTGACTTTGAAAGTCTGTTTTGAAAACAGAGCTGAGCACATGGGTACACCTGTCTCCTCTCTGCATACAGCTCCCAAGTCTCTGGATCTAAAGGGAGCACAGAGGGAAGCACATCTCCTTTGCAGGGCCCTCACACCACAAGAAAGGCTATGGAGCAATCCCAGCAGCTAGAGCCTGAGCCTAGAAGATAATGCTAAAGACCAGGGTGCCTTGGGGAGACTTAGGACCCAGTTCAAGAACCAGCTCCCTAGAGCAGCTTTTCCTCACCCACCGAGTTGCTGACTGCTCCCTCCCCTTATGCCCACCCTGCCCTAGACCATCTTCTGCTGGAGCACCAATTTAGAGCATCTAGCCCTGGAGCTGGAGCTCCTGAGACTCAGATGCTGTTGCTGTCCCCAGAATCTACCTAAGAAGCTTGTGACACCCCTATAGTTGGTCACAGAGAACTCACAGAGCTGGCCTATTGGGCACCGTGTAAGCACCACTGGAGAGGCATTTCTGGCCCTCTTCCTGTAACTTCAGGAGAAGCCTAGGGACTAAAACCTGGAAGGCAGTCAGGAAGCCATGGCTGACTGCCCACAAAGAGGAGGGTAGCAACCTCCTTTGAAACCGAAACTACTGAGGTCCCATCTGCAGTTCAGACAGCACTGTGGACCCCTCCCAAGGGACCATTATCTCAATTATCTCACCTGGGCCCTGATTAAACATCCCCGTGGTGCTGCCGCTGAGAAGCTAGGTTCTAGCTTAGAGGTAACTTCCTACCAGTGCCCTGGGACTTCTGTTGCCTAGGGATATAAGACCATCAGGCAGGAGGTCCATGTTCTCCCAGAACCCAGGGGAGGAAGGAGGTCTCTGAAAGGCTGGACTAGGCATGCTCTACGAGCCATTTGTGATTTCAGACATGGTATGTAATATCTTCTGAAATGCCAAATAATATTGAAGGAGCACGTGCTATTTTCACTTTTCAGGATGGGTCACGGACTAATAAGTGGTTGAGAACAATGCCTAGAGGGTCCATGCCCCCACTGAGTACATAGTGCTGTTCCATTTATAACTGATATTAGTGGCCTTA
The DNA here is from genome assembly GCA_007570785.1 of Antilocapra americana. Taxonomy (NCBI): domain Eukaryota; kingdom Metazoa; phylum Chordata; class Mammalia; order Artiodactyla; family Antilocapridae; genus Antilocapra; species Antilocapra americana. The sequence goes on from ML662446.1 coordinate 5,829,494, forward strand.
CTCCTAACATGGAAACAACAGCAGAATCCAGAACGAACAGATGTATCCACCCCTGCAGTCTATCTACTTCTCTCAGGTCTCAAGTATCCTGGATATTCAGCTAAAAGGTTGTTCACATCAGCAGAAAGGAGCTGACCAAATGCACAGCCCAGAAATAAAGATCCCTGGCCTTCTTTTGTCTTCACGCAGGAGATACCCTATTGGACCCATCCTGTCTGAAGACCCCAGCCTCACACAGCCCTCCCCTCACCCCGTCCCCAAGCAGGAGATGGCAACAGAAGGTCCCCAGCAGCCACAGACATGTGTCAGGGTGATTTGGTGAGATCCAGCACTGAAAGCAATTTCTTACTCAGAAAATCATTTATCATGGACAATCTGTCGAAAACAATCTCATTTCAAACCCTTCCCAGGGAGAGAAGAGCTGACAACTAGCACTAAGTAATCTACAACATGGCCACTGGGAGTCATTTATCTTTCCTTCTCTCAGCCCAGGATTTGATGCATTCAGGAGAGAAGAGGAATGAGTCATACCGACTGAGGAAACCAGTTCACCCTGTAAGGATGGACTTCAGATAAAAGGGTGAGGTGGTATAGTAGGATAGCCACACACTCCTGGGTACATAACTGGAAATTTCTTATTTTCTCCATTTTACTAACAGTCAATGCCCAGAAAACAATTTTAGTATTCTAAGAGAGAGATGTTCCTCTCTCATTGCAAAATATGCTCTTTTTGTACTTTTAGTTCATCTTAAGAGCTAGAATTCTCCTTCTTAGGGAGTAATTAAGGAAAAGCTGATTGCTTTCTCTATATAAGCTGACGTTCCCTTTGCCTGGGGCAGTATTTCCTTTGCCAGACCATAGCATGGAGTTTATGGCATATTAGATAATTATTCTGTGCATGCCATTAGCACTGACGTCATCACCCTGGAAACAGACAGACTATCAAGCAATTTAAGGTCCATAGAGAAAAGCAGAAGGTGGAAAATTTTCCCTGTTAAGTTCCTGGAATTTTTTGGTAATTAGTTGCAGATAGGAAAAGCAATCAATCACTTTCCTTGCAGAGTATCTGACTAAACCCAGGTTCTGGTTTTGAGGTTCACCAGGCCCACAAAGATGCCTGTGAACTTCAGAGTTCTGTCATTTTAAAGCTGTGATCAGCCAGTGACTTGGAAAATCCTGCCAAATGCAAATTATGACATGGAGGCTAACTTCCTAGGAACCAAATTAAAACAGAAACACCTTCATAGATGCACCAGTTCTCAGAAAGATTTACATCATAGATACTTCGTGACTGTAACAATTTTGATTCTGAAATAAATCACAAGGGTGTGTACATGTGCTGTTTTAGGATGAAACGGTCCCCACACTGTTTTCATTTGCTATCGTTATCAGAGCACCTGAAATCCTGACTTTGAAAGAAATAATATGTAATTTTGCCCAAGACAAATGTAGGGATTAAAGTTAAAAATCTGGATTCAAATCCTTGTGCCATTTCCAACCTCTCTGTGCCCTGGTTTCCTCACCTGTTACTGAGTGAGTTGCCATTTCCTACTCCAGAGGATATTTCTGGCCCAGGGATTGAAACCAGGTCTCCTACATTGCAGGTAGATTCGTTGCTGTCTGAGCTACCAGGGAAGCCTTCCTCACCTGTTATGGGGGTAATACTGGTACCTACCTTATAGGCTGCTATGAGGATGAACTGGGGTGACAGAAGCAGCTCAGCACAGTGCCTACCACAGAGTAACCATTTCATTAAAAACTTTCTGGAAAATTCTTGGCCAGAGATGAATTAGGGGATAGGCCAACTGGCTAGTTTCCTGGGGGTCAATGCATAATAAGATGCTCAAGAAATCACTGGAAAAGTAACAAGATGAAAAAAATGGGATTTTCAGCAAGAGTACTTACTACAAATGATTAGGAAGAATGCTGGGGCAAACCACTTGTGAGAAGGTAAGACTCTGTAAGGATAAATTCAAAGACCAACAGAGGGTCTCCGAACTCCTGGGGCAAGTGGCCAGGGCCTTAGGGATATCTCTGTAATAGTTTTCTTCCTCTGCCTCCTTCTCTTCCCCAACAGGAAGCTCAGTCTCTTCACTAAATAAGTATTCAATAGAGTATAAAGAATACCAATCTGAAGGCATGAAAAATTATTAGCCTGTCCAGGCATCTCCTTGGTCTACCATGCTCTGAGCTATTTGGGCATTGGACCTAAACACTCTCTCTGCTCTTCTCATTCACCCTCATTATTTAACCACCCATCAGTGGTCAGAAATTCCAGCTCAAGCCACCTGTAGTCAAGTCACAAGGTACCTCCCTCCATCGGGGCCAGACTCCAAGGGAGAAGTGACCCTCTGCACTTGTGTGAGGACCTACAGCACTTAAGACCAAGAGAAGAAAAATCCACCATTAAACTATTGCTGGGACCTGTCAGTGAGTGTTATTTAGAAGGTGTGGCTGACATTTTTCTGTAGGGATGTAAGTTTACATAGTGAATAATATAAATAGTTGCTGACTTTTCCAAAATTAATAAAGCAGCCTATGGTCCACAGTTTTTTTCATTTTGCTAGAATGATAAGAAGGCTATAGTCTGATCAATAACCACTCCAAGTCCATCCTGAACCATGGACACTGTGGAAAGTAAAACAAAGGTGGGTCATCCACCTGGAGAATCTCAAGATCAAAAGGTAGCCCAGTTTATCTTCCTGATTTCATCATGAAGATCTATCTCCTTCACCCTCATCAACAGGTAAACACAGAGAATAAATATATTAAAATTTCAATGTTAATTTAATCAAGCATGATTTGACAGAGAATCTACTGCAAAGAGGGCACTCTATGATGAAGTCCAATACCCAAAATAGTGAGAGTTTAAAAGTAGATTATTCTCTGTGGAAGAGGGCAAGGGTGGGATGATATGGGATAATGGCATTGAAACATGTTAATTATCATATGTGAAATCAATTGCCAGCCCAGGTTTGATGCTCGGGGTTGGTGCACCGGGATGACCCAGGGGGAGGGAATCGGGAGGGAGGAGGGAGGGGGGTTCTGGAGGGGGAGCATATGTATACCCATGGCAGATTCATGTCAATGTATGGCAAAACCAACACAATAAAAAAATAAATTAATTAAAAAAATAAAAATAAAAAAAATAAAAGTAGATTATTTGAAATCCATCCCATTCCCTTTATTCATATTCAATGTTGAGAAAGAAGATCATTTATTCAGTCTACTATCTTCTAGGCACATGGTATAAAGTGACTCATTATCTTCACTCAGTGTTAAGGAAGGTAATATCATGGCCATTGTATAGATAAACTGGACAAGACATATAGAGATCATAATTCACCCAAGGTTATACTCCTAGAAAGAGGCAGACCTGCACTTCCCACACTGCCCTGCTGGCCCAGTCCTAAAGCTGTCATAGAGGATGCAGCAAACTGCCTCACATGAACCAGGGTGGGTATCAAATGCTGAGCGTGAGCTGCTTTTACTCTAGAAATCAAAGAGTAGGGACTATAAGCAAACAGAAACAAAAACAAAAGAACTGAAAACAACAGGTGTTGGTGAGGACGTGGACCAACTGCAATTTTCACACATTGTTGGTAGGAATGTAAGATTGTACAACTACCATGGAAAACAGTTTAGTGATTCCTCACAAAGTTAAAACTGTTAGATAACCCAGCAATTCTACTCCCAGATAGATAAGAATTAAAAATAGGAATTAAGACAAATGCTTGTAAGGTCACATATATATCATTCTATTTATAGGAAACATCCAGAAGAAGTGAATCCATAGGGACAGAAAGTAGACTGGTGATTGTCAGGGGCAAGGAGAACAGAGAAGCAGGAAATGACTGTTTAATGGATATGGGGTCTCCTTTTTGGGTGATGAAATGTCTTGGAACTAGACAGAGGTGATGACTGCATAATACTGAATGCCACTGAGGTGGACACTTTTATATGATTGATGGCTAATTTTATGTTATGTGAATTTTACCTCAATTAAAAAAGAAAACCAAGGGTGGTAAAGTGTAGCTGACCCCTCAGTTTCTCTATCCCACTCCGTCCTCTGTGAGTGAGGAAAGGGAGCCACGCAGAGTTGCCTAACCTAGAGTTATACAGTAAAGTTCCATTGGTGGAGTTGGGATTAGAAATGAGCCCTCTGTTAATTAATTTAACGCAGCTGGATATTCCTGCTCTCCAAGGGCACTAGAGGGAAAGGAGAAAAATATTAAGGGAAATATATCTTCTTCAAGCATAACTGATGGTATCCAAACTCCTGTTTCTCTGGCTCAAGGCTAAGGTCCTCCAGGAAGGCTTTCTCCATCTCCAACCCAGGGAGAGAGGTCTTCTATTTCCAGGTAGGCACCATCCTTGGAGAATTCAGCATTATGAAACACTCTTGACTCTCCTCAACAGAGTTATTTACATGCTCAGAAAGAATCTGTTTCATTTGCTTTTGTTTGAAGTGAAGTGGATAACCTCTATTAACAAAATGATTACTGCTTTAATTTCCAGAGCTCTCATCCATTACTGAAGCCATGCTGTCTCTAGAGAAGAACCCTAAGTAACTTGGGTTTTCACACACCCAGGATTGATGATTTACTGAGCCTGGACTTTAGCTGGGGCCAAGTGACTGGAGGAATCATGATTCTTTTATCCATTATTCTGCTGACATCAAAATCTCATAATACCCAAAACCCTGAAATGACACTTTTCTCTCCTTTACCATTTGTACATGTGACTAGGAGAAAATTATGCTTGATGGACATTATGTTTAAGATACATAAATTCTCAAAAAGCTTCTTTCCTGCTTGGTCCGATCTGTTTCCACTGAATAAATCTGCATTGGCATGAGAAGTCATGAGGCTCAGGGCTCATTCTTTCTGCGCTGGTTTGGCTTTCTGAAGTGTGTGGTTTTTACATCATTGCCTTGAACGCAAGAGCATGCATGTAAAGATGTAGGAGTATGTGCATGTATACAGTGAATACTTTTCCCTGTTAAAGGTACAGTGAAATTGATGGTGGTAACACCTTGCCGCCCAGCTCTCTGAAAATTTGTAGTTTTTAGGTCTGCCACTAATCCTCTCAACATTTCTACAGACTCGAACTGAAACTCTAGTCTTCTAGGAGGAGAATACTGGTTATTAAGATTAACAGCCTAGAAGTCACTCTTGAGTTGTATTTTCAACTAAACAGCACATTCTGTCCATGATACCCCATAGTATGTGCTCACCACCTCCATCCCTCCTAGCCCAAGAGATAACCTTCTCAGCTGGGACTAATGAAACATCAGCCTCCCAAATATTCTCTTTGTGAGATAAAAATCTTGGGCCTTATACGCTATTCTCTGCATCACAGTCAAAAGGACTATTTTTGGTAGCAGCTCTATTGAGTTACATACCACACAATTCGCCCACTTAAAGCGTACAACTCAATAGTTTTTAGTATATTCACAGGGTTGTGCAACCATCACCACAATCAACTTCAGAACATTTTCATGACCTAAGAAAAAACTCTACATCCTTTAGCTGTCAATTCCCAATCTTCCCACTCTATAAGGCCTAAAGCAAACACTAGTCTATCCTGTCTCTATACATTTGCTTATTCTGAACTGTAACATGAATAAAGTCATGTAATATGTAATCTTTTATGATTAACTTCTTTCACTTAGCATAAAGTTCTCAAGGGCCATTCATGTTGTCGCATATATCAGTACTTCATTCCTTTTTATGGCCTAATATTCCATTGCATAGATATACCATATTATATTAACCCATTTGTCCATGGATGAGCATTTAGGTTGTTCTCATGTTCTGGTTCTTATGAATAATGCTACTATGAACATTCAAGTACAAGTTTTAGTTCAGTTGCTCAGTCGTGTCTGACATATATTTTCATTTCTTTGGGGTATATACCTGGGAGTGGAATAACCATGTCTTATGACAACTCCATGTTGAACTTTTTGAAGAAATGCTAGACTTACAATGCTAGTCTTCCAAAGCTACTATATCATTTTACATTTCCATCGGTGGTTTACAAAGGTTGCAATTTGTCCACATCTTCACCCTTGCCAACAATTTTCATGAGCTATCTTTTTTATTACAGCCATACTAGTATGTGTGAAGTGGTATTTCATTGCAGTTTTGATTTACAATTCACTGATGACAAATGTGTTGATGAATATCTCTCCTTGGTTCATTTTTCCATTGAGTTGTCTTTTTATTACTGAGTTGTAGAGTTCTTTATGTAGTCTATATGTAAGTCTCCTATCAGATATACAATATGCAAATATATCTTCCCACTCTGTGCTGTCTTTTCACTTATTGATAGTGTCTTTTAAGAAACAAAGGTTTTAAATTCTGACAAAGTTCAATTTATCTATTTCTTTTCTTTTCTTGCTTATGCTTTTGGTATCATACTTAAGAATTAATTGCCAAATCTATTGTCACAAAGATTTACCTGTATTTTCTCCTAAAGGTTAACAGTTTCTGCTCTTCCATTAGGTCTTTGATCCATTTTGAGTGAATTTTGAATATGATGTAAGGTAAAGGTCAAACCTCATTCTTTTACATGTGGCTATACAGTTGTCCCAGCATCTTTTTTTAAAACATACTACTCTTTCCACAGTGAATGATTTTGGTACCTCATCAAAAATCAATCAACTACAAATGTATGGGCTTTATTTTGAATTATGAGTTCTAGTCTGTTAACCTATACATCCAGAATGACTTTTAAAAGCAGAAATCACATGATTCCTCTCTCAATAAAACAGCTCACCCCCCCATCACAAATCACACTCTATTCCAAAGGTTCTTACCCAGGGGCCACAAATTCCCAAGAGGTCCTAGGATAATATTCAGGAAGTCCACCAATTTGGATGAGAAAAATTACATCTTTACTTTTATGAACCTCTAACTCAGATGTGGCATTTGTTTATATGTACATAAAAATGTGAGCAGCAAACTAGAAGAGTATTAATCATACTTCTGACTTTATTTGTTAGCAATAAAATCCCAGATATTTACATGTAGCATTATAACTGAGGCAGATATCTCAAAATATCATTTTTATTAATCCTACTTTAAAATTATAGGAGTGTATTAGAACCATTGCTCTTGATCTTCATAATAATGCACTAATCAAGAGGCTCATTCAATAATGAACTTTTTTATATTATGATAACTGTATTTCAATATAATTGGTTTTCTTACAATCCAGTGTTTTTATATTATGCATTTATAAATATTCTGAGAAGTGGGGTCATAGTCTTCACAAGACCACCAAAGGACTCCTCAGCACATAATAAGCTAAGGAATCCCAATTTTTCCATTACCAGTTTTACCTTCTTCACAGCAAGGATCATCAAGTTAAATTATTTATTTATTTGTTGACATGTTTATTGCCTGTGTTCCTCTGACACTACAATTGGTTAGTGCCTAGTACTTAATATAGTGCCTGGCACATAATAGCCATTCAATAAATATTTATTGAGTTAATTACTGAATCATCAGTCATTTTCTAAACAAGAGTGAAACCATCATCTTACTGAAAATAAACATTACCCATACCAAGCTAGTGATGTATAATTCATACTGAAAATAATTTCACATTTATATTATCATCATCAGATTTAATAAGTGCCATTATGTCCTATGTCCTGTAGTAAGTGCTTTATCTGAAATGTCTCATTTATTGTTCTCAGAACTAAGGAGCCAGAATAATTATTATCCATATTTACTGTTGTGGAAATAAAGGCTCAGAGTGGGTATATTTTTCCCCCGAGGTCACAGGGCTAGAAAGTAACAGTCAGTATTTTGTAACCAGATCTACACGCCTCCAGATTATCAGTTTTTTGTTTTTTTTTTTAAACTACAACAAGACACTTCTAGGGGGACTAAAATAGGAATTTCAGAGAAAAAGAGAGGGATTTTTCTGATTGTCCAATTGAGAAAGCTGAATCCTGTAAAGTTAAGAAATATGCCCTAGGATGTAGAGTTTAGCAGAAATTTCCAATAAAATGTTCTTTCCACTGTCCTGTTTATGAGCCACAGCAGAAAAACCCCTCAGCAAAAACATAGCAAAACTAGGTGCTAATGGATTGCTTCACATGAAAGGATGAATTTTTGAAAAGGTTTATTTTGCAAGCACAATTAATACTAATAGGCATTAAGCTGAAGTCTTCTTTGCTTTCCTGGGGTCCAGTTTGCTTCTCTAAATATTAGGGCTCAGCCTCATTCAGGACATTAAGCACTTCATTAAGCTGAAATCCAAGTTAATTTGATTGCACAATTACAAACTGTCCCTGGCTGGGGATTGTCTCATTTGTCAGGTGGCAAGGGGGCAGCATGGCCTGATGATATGCCAGATTCGCATTTTATCCCCAGCTTGAGGTCTCAGTGTTTTCTGGTTTTGACCTCATCAAGCCTTATGGTAAGGAAGATAAACTGGAGCAGGAAGACAGATGCCCTCCTTACCAAATCTGTTGAAGGCACCTGGAGGCCCATCCACTGGGTCTGCAAAAGGACAGGGCACAGGAAGAGTGCTGATCACTTTGAAATGGCAGCAAATGGGGTCAAACCAGAGGCCCACTGTGCCCGGGGCAGCTCAGTCACGTGAGGAGCATGCCTCCAGTAGCCCCCTTTCTGGCCCCTGTGCCCAGTCTCATTTTTACCAGCTGCAGGCTCACCAGACAAATTATTCAGCTTGGGTGTAGGTGGGTGCCAAAGAGATGGATAATCATGTTCAGTGGTGGTTTGCTGACATTATCAGACCCTGAAAACACCACATCTTGTAAAGTAGTATTTCCCTCTCCTCTGCTATTCATGGATATAGTCAAAGGACCCACTCCCAGCCTTCTCCAAGAGAGACCCCTTCTGCAGCCAGCCCAGTCCCTCCACTGACTCAGCTACAAAGATGTCAGTCTTGCCCAAGAGACGTCTGCCCTTGGCCTTCAGCTGCCGGGAGGCAATCTCTCAGCCTTTAGGATGTCATGTTTGAACAAAGTCTTTTGAGGGTCTTGGGTCAGCCAGGTAGGAGCAGTAAGATTGGGAGTAGGGAGAGGGTGGTAAACCACAGGAGAAAGTCCAACAACGTGATATATGGTGGAGGCTCTGGGTCAGATGGAAGCTGTCAAGCTCCAATGTGGCTGAAGAAGGTCAGCCAACACAAGTTTATGTGATTGACTCCCAATAAAAACTCTGAACACCAAGGCTCAGTGAGCTACCCAAGTTTGCAGAATTCCTCACATGTTGTCACACATCAGTGCTGGAAAGGTACCACTGTCATGATTCCAAAGGGAGAGAACAGTGTGGAAGCTCTGTGTTTAGTACGCCCTTGGGTTGGTCTTCCCAGTGTGCCTCTTCCCTTGGCTGATTTTAATCTATACCCTTTCCTTGTAGTAAATTGGTTGTGAGCATAACAGCTTTCAGTGAATTCTAAGGTCCTTCTAACAAGTCAGGGGTGGTTTAGGGAGCTCCCTGAACTAGCAGTTGGTGTCAGAAATGAGTGGTCCTGTGGACAGCTCACCTTCCCCACTTCTTCTGTATTATCTAAGCTCCACCCAGGTCTGGGGATCCAGATATAGTCTTCTTTCCTACCTGAAGATGTCCTAAATTATTGCAGCCCAGAAAGCATGCCCTCTTCTGGACTTAAAGCTGTGTTTCTCAAACTACTTTTTAGCAAAACCCAAAGGAAGAAATATATCTTACATCACAAACCAGTACACACCTATGTTTATATATATTATATAGAGATCTGTGTACATAATTGAGAGAAAATTTTCATATAATCACATTGACCTTCCCAAGCAGTATTTTTATCTAAGGCTGTTAAATCTCCTTAAAGAAAAGAAAGATGCTTGCTGTATCCCACTCTATTGGTTTTACAAATTAGTAATGAATTGAGACTTGCAATTTTAAGAAACTCAGGACTTGCCCACTACCTTGATAATTAACCGCATGGCTGCTTTGTAATACATCTTGTTTTTTTCCCTTAACTTTAATGTATTCACACTTTGTCTCTTTAAAGAAATGATTAAAAGTTTCAAAATAAACCTCAAAAGGAAAATAACAATATTTAATACATTTTTGGCCACTTTCATGCTAGGTAGTATACTAAGAGCTTTCACATGCATCACCTAATTCTTTTCACACATTACTCCAAGGAAAGTAATATCATCATCCTTCATCACCATTTTCACCCCATTTCGCAAGGTTGGAAAGGTTAACCAGCTTGCCCAAAGACACACAGCACTAAAGAGGCAGAGCAGGATGAAGCCCAGGTCAGATTCCAGAGCCTGCTGCTAACTACCAGGAAGCACTGTCTTCCTTTCCACCCATTCTCATTCCCAGCCAGAGCTCCCAGCTCCTTGCTGCCCCTCAGTGGACAGGGCATCACCTACACACATGAATGCAGAGTGCTAGCCTAATCAGCTCAGGGAATAGGAAGTTGGCAAAAGTTTCCTCCTCAGCCAATGCTCTTTTTAAGCAAGAGTCAGTAACCTTCTGCCTGCATGCAGCTCCGCATGCAGGCCTGTCTGTCACGGTTCCCTTCATTCATCTCCAGGAAATCTATCTTCCAGAACACCAGTCACCCCTGCCTGCTTCTCCCCACCCCTCCAGCCTTCCAGGCACCAATTAAATGGTCATAGTCGATCAGCTTGGAGACAGGTTAAGGCAGCAAGGAATCTGAAGGAGGCAGGGGATTCAGGGGAGATGGGGCTTCTCTAAGAAGCTGCTCTGCTGTTCTCTGTCAAACTGGTTTGAAGACAGGTTGGATGTGTCCACAATGATCCCCAGTGACTCTCCAGTGGTAGGGAAGAGTCACAGTCTCACAGAGAAGTGGCAGCCGCTTTCTGCATCTGTTTGGGCACCCTAATGATGCCCGGGTCCTGTGCCCCAGAGCTGCATCTCAGAAGGAGTGGTTTTGACTGGAGATAATTTGTATATTTGACTCACAGCTCAAGGAGGAAAACTGCCCCTAAAAACAGGTGCTAGCTCACAATGTATAAGAGAGGCAGAACACACACAGTGTGTAGGCTCTGCCCTTTAGAGACACTTCATTTTACATACTGCTTCCTGTGTTGCTTGGTATTAGAGGAACAGCTGGGAAGCCTAGGGTCTCCCTTCCGTAGTCACATCAGCATTGCCCCTACATTTTCAAGATTTCAAATGTAGTGAGGGAAGAGGTACGACCCAAGAAGAGGTATACACCAGAGACTCACACTGAGACTTGTCTTGTATGCCTAGGAAGGGGAGGGTTCCCAATCAATCTTTACTTTGGGTATGAAGACTGCCCTCTGCCTTGTGATCTTAATGGCAGGAAAACAAACAAACTAAAACTAAAAATAAAAAAACAGGATGAGTGAGCAGGTAAGACTACCCTACAGAGCAGAAATCCTTAACTTGGGTCCATGGATTAACTTGAGAATCCCTGAAAAGCAAAAATTCCTATAGCACTCATCAAAGAACCACCACCACCATGCACAGCAATGCACACACATTTTCTATCATTTGATTTGCTGCAGCTCCCAACTCTCACCCATCTGCACCTCCTTCAAGCATATACATACACACGCACAAGACACACAGGCTCCAAGTATCCTCGCCTCGCCTCCCTTCCAGCCTTACCACGTACTTGATAACAGATTGTGCTCAAAGGCACAGACAGGCTGCATGGCTCAATTATTAATGCTGCTCTTTACAGACCTTGTCTTATTATTGCTGATCATGCTATTAGGAAGAGGGAAAAATCCTTAATGCAGTCCTCGCCCATTTCCTCCCGCTGCTAGAGGAAAAAGCATGTGCCAGGTAGAGTCACCTAATAGCATCATGTTTTCACCTTTCTCTGCAGACAGTACCTGCACTTTCCTCTAGGGCATCAAAATCAAGTGCATCTCCAACTGGGCTATGGGCTCATTTTCTGAGGGGACTGGGAAGGCAAGGTAAAAACACCAGCTCTCAAGAGAAGAAATGGGTACTCTGTCTGAATAGGATGTCTGCATGAACAGGAATGTGGGTAGAGTATGTTAATAGGTAGACCCTGGAGCCCTACTTATGGTTTCTTCCTGAGAGAATCACAATCAGTGAAAATTCAGGAGATGGAGGCATAGCTCAGACTTGAGACCATATCTGGAAAGGAAGGTACAGAGATGCTATGCTATCTTGAAAGGGTTCTTGAAGGGGTCACAGTGTAAGAATTTCGTAAACTGACCCTAATGCTCAGCAGATTGGGAACTTTAAGGTTGATGAAACTACACCCAGGGTTTATCTATGTTAACCCATGCTTTTATACCAACATATATTAAAAACTAAACCAAGTTTCAAATGTGCCCATTTGGCCAAGTAAGTCAGAAAATAATCTTGAGCAATTATCACTGACACACTTAGTATAGTCACCTCTGTTTTGGTCAAGTAATACACTAGTAGAACAGACAGATTTGGACCTTTATTTCTTATAAATAATCTGACAATTTAAGGGGGTTATGTTCGTTTCCATTTATGTCCTGGAAAATAGACTCCTGTGACTTAGCAACCATGTTTAAAAAGCTCTTGCAGTTCTTAAATAAACAGAGTGTATGTTTATGAGGTCCTAACGATGTTATTTTCAGGGATGACGTAGACTTAGTGATATGTGTCTTTAGGGATTTACAGTAAGTTGTAGATGATTTGTTGCTGCGACATACAGTATTTATCTAGAGAAAGGTGGACATTCACTTATGCAGCATTTGGAAACATGTTAAATGGGAAACAAGCTGGGGCTTGCTCACCATGGAGAGAGAAGGGCCCCTTTTTGGGAATTAGAAGACCAAGAGTTAAGAATATTTTCTGGCACTCAGGGATCAGAGCTAATTCAAGGCCAGAAAGAGAGACAGTTTAGAATAGAGATTGAAAACGGCCTACAGAGATGTTTTGTTTGGCCTGTGGAGTACTTTTAAAAGTGGTGGAGTCATGGGCAATATTTTAAAACTGGAAATTCAACATGAAAGCCCAGTTTCTTCTCTTTTCCTTGAAACACAGAAGATCTGCCTGCACAAGTCTGCATTTTCGGTTGGGGACAATCAGCTGGGAAGTTATTTCAGGGATGGCTCAGGCTCTCAGCTTATCCCGGTCCTCACATATCTGCTTGCCTCATTTCTAACACCTGCCCACCCCTTTGCACTTGAGCTTGCACACCTCAGTACAGGAAATGTTCTTTTTTGACTGGCACTTTCAGTGAACAGATCTCTTACACTGGCAAGAGTAATATCATTTTCAGATATAAGGATGGACAAAGCACATGTGTCTTCAAAACTCAACAGAAAAACAAGACCATTAGACTTTTTTTTTAATGGACATATCTATAGGGGTCATTTTTATTAAATGATATAAAATGACATTACTATTTCCCAAATCCAAGTTATAAGACATGGTTTGAAATGGAATGTTTGTTTTTATTTTCTCATCTGAAACAATTAGATGACACTGGGAAGGCTGTGGTATAAAGCATCTGTCTCTGGGCATGTTTTCTTATCTGTGATATTTTCCAGACAGTTGGGGCTGACAGGGAGGGAGGGTAGGGAGCCAACTTCTCCATCAGGCACTGTAGAAAGAGTGCCGAGGGCCCACCATGCTTTCAGCAACCCACAAAAATGGCTGGATTCCAATTTCTTCAAAATCAGAAGAAAAAAACAATAATGAATATGTCATAAGGACTCTAGCCTGGATTATACTTATCTTTATAGAAAAACAGTAGTAAAATATAACTTTTAGTATTCTTTGCAGAGAAATGGACCCAAGAATGCAAAAGTACCCAGAGCCCATGAAAATCACAGTGCAGCTCTCCAGGCAAATGCTAGTCTCCAGACCAGCATCGCAGGTTGAGCCGTGGTGGGTCTGCCCACAGCACGACCTCACTTAGCCATGACTTTTGTCTCCTACCACATCTATGGATGCTCTGCATGTGGCAAATTCATAAGTGAGGCCCCTGTAACAAATGTTACACCCAGACCTCAGTTTCATAAAGATGGAACAGATGCCTTTCATCCAGTCACTTCTGGAAATTTCTAAGTAGGTGTCCAAAGATTTTTCACCACACACAACTGGAGAAGAGTATTACTGCCACCAGAGACAGTTTGCTTTTCTGATTCTGTTCTGCCATCCTGAAAGCATTCTCAATTCTTAATCTCAGTGGCCAATTTCAAGGCAGGGCTTCACTGGACTCAGCGCATACTGAAAGCAAAATCCAAGAAGCCCAAAAGCACATGCCGTAATGAGAGCCCCTTTTATGGATCACTTGAGTTGGTAGGGGGGACTGAGTTTTCTGTTTCCTCAACACAAAATCGCCCCAGAGCCAAACACCCTATAAAACCCAGCTATCTTTTCAGCTTCTGAAACTTTAGCACTTGTTAACAAAGCTCATTATTAGAAACTGATGATATATAGCCTAGTGATATCTCACAGGTTATCTTGTTTTGCTACCTTATTTTTCCTATATTTTTGGCTGTACCCTCGCAAAAATATTTATAATTTAAACATCTCAATGGAAAAAATCTAGCTGCATACATAGTATTTGAAATCACCACTATCTAGAAAAATACCTCATGTACAGTCAGTACGTAATAGACATCTATTACTTGACTAATGGGCTTCCCTGGTGGCTCAGATGGTAATGAATTTGCTTGCAATGCAGGAGACCCAGGTTTCATTCCTGGGCCAGGAAGATCCCCTGGAGAAGGAAATGGAAGATCCCCTGGAGAAGGAAATGGCTACCCACTCTATTATTTTTGCCTGGAGAATTCCATCGACAGAGGAGCCTGATGGGCTATATTCCATGGGGTCACAAAGGGTTCCTGATTGATACCTTTAAGGTACATGGCTTTCAGCCCCATCTTTCTTATTACGATGGGACTGGGGGCTAATCCTCCCACGCTATACTTTCCCATCCATTTGTGAGACAAGATCATTTCCTATATACACATGTGCATGCACACCCACACACAAACATACACACTTCCTTCTCCCAAATTCTGGGAACAGTGACATGTATATCCAAAAAGTCCCAAGGGACTGCTGCAAGGGACTCTATTTTTACTCCACAAATGACTCATCACTGACCAGGGTCTCCCCAAAGCTTCCTTTTGTCAGGCTGTCAGGAAGAAGGACAAGAGGAATAAAAGCAGCAGCAGAGGTCACATCTCCATTCCTGTCTGCAGCCCATAAGCCCCATGATGAAGCTGTACCAGCCAACATCACACCTCAGAACAACCATGATTGTGTTAAGCATGCGTTCTGCCCCTGTATTTGGATCAAACTGTTCTGAACTCTCATCTTTCCCCCCGGCTGGCTTTCACACTGATCTCTCAGCAGTTTCTGAATGCATGCCTGGCTGCGACTTTAGGTAAAGGACCAGAGCTGGGCAATGGGGAGACGATCCAGCCCTCTGGTGGTATAAACACACACTAGCTGCAGAAGACATAAATAACTAACTGGGTCTGAAAGGGAATGCATCTTCTTCATTCGCCCTAAAACAATTATTCTTTAAAAAAAAAAAAATCCAGAGGCCTAAAGGAGAGTCAGATAATCTGAGGTTTTCTTTTAAATTCTACAGAGTGGTGAAAAGAGAAGAAATACTTCATTCTAATTTTGGAGGGTAGAGTACACATGGATTTATAGACACAGTTATCAGATCGTGTTGTCACAGAGGAAATAAATGAGCAGTGGGGCAAAATGTACTCAAAAGTTATATGTAACAAATTCCAAACAGGCTAGACCAATGCATTCAGCCTTGTCAACCTCCCACAACAGAGCTGGACTCTTAACCTCCTCTCTGAAGTAGTACACACACACAAAAAGAAAAAGCAGGATCTTAAATTTAAGAAACTCAAAGCCTCGTGCCAATGGGAATGAAATAAACTAATCCCAAGCACCCACCTGGCTGGGTTTGCTCTTTTCCACCTGGGATTATTTCTGTTCTTTTCCACATCCCTAACATTTCCCTCAAGATGACAGCCTGAAAGTCCAGAATTGTGTAAAAAGTCATTACTGCTTCTGCTATTCAATGGATAATACTGTCATATCTTCTTTATTTAGAAACCAAAAGATCAAGTGGAAAAGGGCCTGGCCTGGGAGGGAAGGACTTTGACTCCCGGCTCTAGTTCTGTCTGTGGTTGGTTAGGTGACCTTAAGAAGGTCACTTAGCCCTCAGTTGTCAGGAGCCGATGCTGAGGCACAGAGGACAGTGCTACTGGGTGGACTCGGAAGCCTCGGCAAGTTCCAGCATTTGATTCTAAAGCTGTCTTTTGCAGCAATCCTGGAAGGTCTAGCTCCATCTTCCTTCCAACTCCTAACAGCCCTTGATTTTTGCCTCAGGAAATGCTGAAGATGAGCAGTTCCTTTGACGTTTCGAGGTGCTATCGCCTGTGGTACCTCTGCATCTCCTACACAGTGAGTAGCTAGCGAGAAAGCCTAGACCCCTATACAGCATGGAAGATGGAAGGAAAAAGGTCGCTTACCCTCTCAGCATATTCTCCACCTGTTTTCTCTACCAGGTTTACAGCCCAGTGATATAAAAAGGGCAATTTGCAAATACCACGTCCAAGAGAATGGAGGGTTGCCATTCAAGGTTAAATTGCGAATGAGGACAGGACTTCCCATTGGGAGTTATTTACAGCCTCTTTGCGCCTAAGGCGTCTCCTCTCCCCCAGCCCTCTGTTTGTGGGCTGGCCCCCTCCACCATCTGACACACCATTCTTTCAACAGCTGCTGGCTCTCCTGTTGTGTTCCCTCCACAGATGTGCAGTGCTGTTCTGAACATCCTGCCCTTGAACTTTCCCTACCCATAATTTTCCAAACCAAAGCCTGGCAATAAAAATGTCAGTGAGGGATGGAGAAAATTGGGGGGAGTATTTAAAAAGGAAAAGGGAAAAATAGGGAGATGCTTTTCACACACAGGGATCTGTGTTGACTTTCTCCACAAAGGTTTAAATGCATGCCACGATGTCTTGAAAAGGGCACGAAGGTGGGGAGCTGGAGTGAATTTCTCAGAATGTTACCTAGAAACATCAGGTTCCATAAAGGAGCTGGGTCCAAAATAAATGGTGAGCTTCCTTTTCTGTGCCATGGGCTGCCCAGCTGCTCCTGCTGTGGGGGTGGGGGGGGTGCTACTGGTGACAATGAAAGTAGCATTCACCGTCCTTTACAGGTTACAGTGTACTACTGTGGAAGTAACGTACATTGTCCTCACAGTTCTGCCAAGTGCCTGCTCGAGGTCAACACCTGTGTGTGTGGTGGGTAATGACAAGACCAGAGCCGGAGGCTAGCTATCTTACATGGTTTCGAAGACCTACACAGAAACCTACTTGGAATCAAATTTTCTTAAGTCCACTGGTTTGATGTACACACAATGCACTAACAAACTCTTAAGCACACAACACAGAACTGTAACAGATTGACTCTATCCTGCAACCCTCAAAAGAGATAAAAGACTCTTAATGGGGAAGCAGAGCTACTCTGGTTATCTCCTCTTAATCGGCCAAATAACAGGCTCAGAGACCTAGGTAAGGATGGGAAGGCAAAGGGGCTTTTCACCAGGAAAGAATTCAATTAGTGAGAGGGGCCCTTAAGAAACAATCAGCTTTCCCTGTTCTTTGCTAACTTGATCTTATTCCATCACAAAATGCTGCCACTTGACTGAAAGAGAAGACATTCTTTCTTGAGCCACAGTTTAGAAAGAAATGAATCAAGGCTCAGACAGACATCAGACAGTGCACAGTCCAAACACCCATGTCCCAGTGAAAAAGCTCGCAGGACCTCTTAAGCATGGCTCCCTTGGAGACTTGGCCCCAAAGGTGTGGAATGGGGAGATGGAGAACGAAAAAACAAGGCTATGTGACCTCTCCTGTAACATCTACTGACTCCACGTAGACACTTCCACATCTGGAATTTTACTCCTTGACTTGGAAGTGAGGTGACTTTAGACATGTGGATTCAAATCCTGGCTTCAGGTCTTACTAGCTACGTGGTTTTGGGCAAATACTGCAGTTTCATCTGTAAAGTGGAAAAGGTCACAGGCTCCACCCTATCAAGTGGTCAGGACAATTCAATGAGACTGCATGTAATTAATTCTCAAGGGCTTAGCGCCATACCTCACACAGCACAGGATCAGTGAATGTTCTCCGCCCTCTCCCCCCTTTTAAGGAGAATTTCTAGGCAAAAGGATTAGAGGCCTGGCTGTGTGAAGATTAAGGTAGGTAGGTAAAATGGTAGAGTCACTAATCAGTTCTACTAAAGCTCTGGGTATCCCTATTACATCAATGATGCCCGTGCTATTTTTAGAGACTATGAAAACAGTCTGGTCAATTTCTACTGCGGTCTTAAACATAGTTTTCCTTAACCATACCTAACTATAAGCAATTTGGCCATGGGGAAAATATTCATCATGATCACAATGAAGTTGTCTCGAATGAATGAACTGAATATAAAATGAATGAATAACTGAGTACAAACAATATTCTACGGACTGGGGGAAGGCCATTTCCACGTCGTAACACCACTGCTATCCTGGAATCTGGCCCTTGGATCAGATGCTCTCCAAAATGTGTGCTGTTCTTCCCCGCACCCGCCGCTGCCTAATGTCCACAACCCTCCAAACAGCACTTCTGACACCAGAAGCAGAGAGCAAAGACCGATGAAATCAGCAGGTGCCCCTCACTGTGCACTAGCCATTCTGAAGCAGATAAAGTCATTAAGGAAAATTTTAACAATGCATAACCTTTCAGCTTTACTCTGCTCACAGCAGGTAGCCTGACTTTTAGAGACACAAGCCAGCAAATGAAGTCACCAGCGAGCAGGACTTGACCTTCATTTTCAGTGTGTGCAACGTTAAATATTCATAATCCACCTAACTGAAACGCAAGAATTAGTGGAGTTTAAACACGAATCCAAGGAATAAATATTTTCGCACAGGGTGAGTCATCTTTCCAAGAATGCCCTTGGAAAAAAATGAAAATACCAAGGCCCCTGAGTCTCAGCCTCAGTTCCCTTGGAATTCTAGAAGCAGCAGGAACTGATACATTATGCAATCCGAGGATCCTGCCCTCACACTGACATCTTTGGGTCTTTTTTTTAGAGAAAAATTACTGTTTCCATGTCAAAGGGAGAAATTAGACAGGGATGGGACCAGCAACAGTGACATTATCACCCACAGGATGTCCAGGGGCACTTTTGACTATGTTGTACAATTTTTTAAAAAATCTTTACTTCACAGATGATCAGAGTGTGTAGGAGTAAAAGGGGTGTGAGTATGGAGAGACATCAGAATTAGGAACTGAAGCTCCTTAAATCAGGTACCTTTTAAAAAATGAAAGTCGTTAACAGAGTCAATCCTAAGAATGCTCATCACAAGGAAGAAAAATGGTTTTTCTTTAATTTTGTATCTATATGAGATAATGGGTGTTCGCTAAACTTATTGGTGTAACTGTTTTATGACAATCACAATAAACTGTGGAAAATTCTGAAAGAGATGGGCATACCAGACCATCTGACCTGTCTCCTGAGAAACCTGTATGCAGGTTAGGAAGCAACAGTTAGAACTGGTCATGGAACAACAGACTGGTTCCAAATAGGAAAAGGAGTACATCAAGGCTGTATATTGTCACCCTGCTTATTTAACTTATATGCAGAGTACATCATGAGAAACGCTGGGCTGGAAGAAGCACAAGCTGGAATCAAGACTGCCAGGAGAAATATCAATAACCTCAGATATGCAGACGACACCACCCTTATGGCAAAAAGTGAAGAAGAACTAAAAAGCCTCTTGATGAAAGTGAGAGAGGAGAGTGAAAAAGCTGGCTTAAAGCTCAACATTCAGAAAACTAAGATGATGGCATCTGGTCCCATCACTTCATGGGAAATAAATGGGGAAACAATGGAAACAGTGTCAGACTTGATTTTTGGGGGCTCCAAAATCACTGGAGATGGTGATTGCAGCCATGAAATTAAAAGACGTTTACTCCTTGGAAGGAAAGTTATGACCAACCTAGATAGCATATTGAAAAGCAGAGACATTACTTTGCCACCAAAGGTTCAACGAGTCAAGGCTATGGTTTTTCCAGTAGTCATGTATGGACGTGAGAGTTGGACGGTGAAGAAAGCTGAGCGCCAAAGAATTGATGCTTTTGAACTGTGGTGTTGGAGACGCCTCTTGAGAGTCCTTGGATTGCAAGGAGATCCAACAAGTCCATCCTAAAGGAGATCAGTCCTGGGAGTTCATTGGAAGGACTGATGTTGGAGCTTAAACTCCAATACTTTGGCCACCTCATGCGAAGAGTTGACTCATTGGAAAAAACCCTGATGCTGGGAAGGATTGGGGGCAGGAGGAGAAGGGGACGACAGAGGATGAGAGGGCTGGATGGCATCACCGACTCGATGGACATGAATTTAGCTAAACTGTGAGAGTTGGTGATGGACAGGGTGGCCTGGCGTGCTGCGATTCATAGGGTCACAAAGAGGTGGACATGACTGAGCAACTGAAATGAACTGAAGTCAAATCACTATGCTGTTCACCTTAACTTACATAGGGCTGTGTGTCAGTCATATCTCAATAAAACTGGAGGAGAAAAAGAGGGAAAAAGAAATGGAGTTCTCTGGGACAGGATCTACCTCGTGTGGCCATTAATGTGTTTTGGCAGTGGCGGGTGATGGAATCACTGTATACGGTGGGCTTAATGCTTCTCTGTGTCTGTTAAAGAACTGACATCTGTGTCTATCCAATCATTGGGTGGAACGTCTCCCTCTGCTTGGGTGGTTTCTTAACAGACTGCTGCTGGGGTGAGGAAACATAATGTTAACACAGTTTCATGTAATTCTCTTTGGCTTTCCAGACCAGGAGCTCTGAGCACAATCTGTCTCAAGCAGACAGTAATCACTTGAGGCTTCACAAGTGATTCTTCTGTGGTGACTACTCTAAGAAAATTAAACCCAAAGAAGGGCTTCCCAAACCCCTGAATGAAAAAGACCTGTTTGGGGATCCATCTTGGCTTAACAATGGAAAAGGAAAGAAGTGTAGAAGTTGTCTTTGGAAATGACTTACCCACTGTCTCTTGATGGTGAAATAAGCTTTGAAAGGTTAAGAAGATCATAAACCCACTGATGATGGCATTTATCTGAACTGCCTGTTTATCCATACCACCTGCACTGACTGTCCTGCCTTGACACCAAGTCAGCCACGATGACCAATGGAGCCTGTTTTCTATGCTAACGTGTATTTCTTGCATGATTAAAGGGCCAGGTGCAGAGAGCCACACATCTTGAACTTGAGCATCCCCTACTGAGTTAAAACTCACTCAGACAAGCCACTTCATGGACCATTGTCTGCTCAATTAGGTTCACACAAGGGAAAGCCTATGCACTGTCTTTCATTTACTTGAAGGGTATAGATACTATGACTGAAATTCATCTGAAGAATACGAGACACTTTTTTCCAGTGTGATGATTTAGCGTAACTTCCAAGAGATGCTTAAAGCTCTCTTTCCAAGATGCCCAGATGGCCAGCCAAACCACAAGTATGTAAAACCGGTGACAGTTATGAATGAAAGAGATACATTTTAAGAGTTTATATTCTGCTTTCTTACTTGCTTTCACTTGCATCTTTTTATCTTGCTTACTATGCTTAATTATAATTTGTCTAATGGACTTTCTTTTTATTCTTGGGAATGAATCTGTGGCTAATCATGGAGGTTACCTTATAGCTTCTGCTTTAATTCATCCCCCTACTTACAGGGAGCATCTTTACTGACTTTCCCCAGGAAGAGAGTAGACCCTTGGTATCAGCTATACTGATGAGTCACCCATAGACAGACTCCTGAGGTTTGACTTCAGAACCCAATGCAGTAATTCCACTGAAAAGTAGAAAGGGCTACACAAATAAACATAAGATTGTCTTATAAACAAAGTCTCACTATGCCAAACCACACAGTTTAGTGACAGAGAAGAAAGACTGAAGTTAGGATGAGGCTAAAATAGTCCCCAGGGAGAGTAAGGACAGTCTTGGTTCTAAGATTCTTGGCATTTTTGCTTGGAAAAACTGAGCACAGAACCAGAAGTCTATCCATGGAACAGACTCTTTGCAAGTCCATGAAGGAAACCAGAATCAGAGACGGTTCCCAGGGCTGGCTTTCCCAGGCTCAGCAGAATCACAGCTAAATCCAAAGGACACGGAGATGGTACAGGGGGCATCCAGGAAAGAGAGCTTTGCCTTGGGGAATTCTATTCCCTTCAGTCCCCTCACATGGAGCTGAGAATACCACATCCGACAGAGCAAAAGACCACCCCATAGTAAAAAAGACACAATTCAAATCCATTTTACAAGAACATTTTATTTCTGAGAAATACAGAGAAGCAAAAAAGGAGAGACAAGGAAAGAAGGCACCAAGGTCCTTTTGACCAATCACCCCATTCACTTCCACGTAAGGGTTTGCCTGTCTGGGGCTCACAGACTACATGCCTGAAACTACTTCCTGAGCCCTGGCAGGGAAGCTGACACAGTATGTACTCCAAGACTTTTGAGAACACTCCTCAGCCCTGGGGGAGAAAATGGAGAAATAAGACAAGAGGCTCTAGAAGATATTCGATTCAATTCAAATACGATCCAGAATTATAAACAGGAGATATTTAAATGAGGCTTACCTTCAATGACATACCAGTTGGAGTTTTCCAAACTTAAAAAGCTCTTTTCTCTTTTGGCCAAGAAGAGCTGATGGAAGAATGCATGGAATCTTGACTCCTGGAGAACATTTAAGAGTCCACCTGTGGTGGGTGAGGGCAGTCCAGCCTTGTGCATGGGGATGGGCTGAAGGACCGCATATTCTAGATATGGCCAATTCCCAGAGACAGGTGATGAGAGGAGATGTTTTCTTTATTTTCCCTGACATGATTTTGGCTCAGCACCCAAATGCACAAAATCCTTTGGCTAGTGACCAGTAACTGAGAAATTCAGAGTTTAGGCATGCATGAAATTACTACCATCCTGAGCCACAGAAAAAGAACACTAAGCTCAGAATCCAGACACACCAGGCTCTGAGCCAGAAGGGACACCAAGTAGGTTTCCTCAGATCAAACTCTCGCACCCAGGCATACTGGCCTAAGAATTCAGGGAATCAAAAACACTCTCACAGTGGACAATGCAGAGCAAGAGCCTAAGGCCGCCATCAGGTGTTAGGTTCGTGTCCCCGCAGAAGGGAGTCAAACCAGCTCAGCTCCAGTTCCACAGATGCTGTCAATTTCAGGCTTGTGACAGAATAGTTGCACCAAATGATGTACCGGGGGAGTGGGAGCGACACCTGCAGGAACCAGGGCAGAGCTGGCCACCACTGAGCAGCTCTGCTCAGTGCCCTCTTCTGCCTCAAACAAAACCTTTTCTGTGTGTGACACAGAAAGACCCCACCCCAGAGAACCAGTTCCCTCAGCTGGCACCCCAGGGGTCTGCATGAGTGTCCACTCTAGGAATTCTCAGATAGCCATGGGTCTCCACTCTGGGAGTTATCACAAATTCCTCTGTCCCATCTCCTTACCTTCACAAGTCAAGAAGCACCAGTCAGCGATGCTTCAGTTGAATATTCAGCTACTGGTGTAAAGGATAGCATCACGTTTTCTAAGTTGGCCTCCCATAAGAGTAAAGCATTGGCAACCCTAATAAGAAAAGGATTCTAAAGTGCCACGGCAAGCATGGCTCACACCCTCACTGGTTGGCTACCATGACCCTCTGAGAGGTTGTAAATTCACATCAGAGCCCTCTTGAAAAACTTCTTTCTACCTTCAGTGCAAATACTGCACTAGGAAATAGCTATTTTAAAAGCTGTAACAGCCAGCAAAAAAGCTTAATGACCCCAGATTCCTCTCTCACCCTCCTAGGACAGTATAATCAAAGTAGTCTTTCTCATGAGAGTTTGCTTTCCCATTCAGAAAATTAACACAGACAGCCCTGCCTTCCTCCAAAAGTCTTCCACACTCAAGGAGGCTCTTGCAAAGGCTGGTGCTAAAGTAAACTGACTGATCAACGTAAAAGTTTGTGATTGTTTTAGAAAAGAGGGCAAGAAAACATATTGAATACTCACTTTGACGAATCTATGAAGTATATTACAAGTGCACCAATGCTGAGAGCAAAGACTAAGACAACCTGCAAAAGAAGAGAAAAATGCCATCACTTAAGAGCTGAACGCTGGGATGTTTACTAATTTATTTTGTGGAACACCCACCTGCAGCCTGGAAACATGGTGCTTTTGGGGGCCTGCTTGGCAGTGTCATCCCCTTGCTGCACCCACAGACCCCCACTGCTGCTGGCTCCTCATACCACAATAGACAGCAACCTCGCTGCTGGCCGACAGAGGTCAGGGCAGACTTCTGTATGCCCTGGCACCAGGGTTTATCTGGCCTTGTTATCTCAGAGTCTGATTTCTCCACAGCTGAAATCAACAGACTTCAGTGGGAAAGAGCAGATAAAACCAACTGCAGTGATACAATTTTTCCTATTATATGTAACCTAGGCCCCAAAGGAACTCAAAGATAGGGAGATCAACTTTTAACAGCTTTGCTGAGATAATTTACATACCATAAACACTCCCATTTTAAGTGTACAATTCAATGCTTTGAGTAAATTTACCAAGTTGTGCAGCCAGTACTTTCAGAACATTTTCAACAGCCCAGTAAGATCCCTCCTGTCCAATCCTAAGTGAAGTGAAAGTGTTAGTCACTTAGTCGTATCTGACTCTTTGCAACCCCATGGTTTGTTCATGGTATTCATTAGGCAAGAATACCATAGTGGGTTGCCACTCCTTTCTCCAGGGGATCTTCCTAACTTGGGGGTCAAACATGAGTCAGCTTCATTGCAGGCAGATTCCTTATCATCTGAGCTACCAGGGGAGCCCAATTCTAAACAAACAATAATTTACTGACAAAACACAAAAATAATAATTTACTAACTTACTTTCAGTTTCTATACAAGAAATTTTGATCAAAGAGCACCAATTTGGTGTCTGTACAAAGGTCGATACAAGTGTGCTCATCTGCACGCACATTTGTATTCACTGCCTGTGTGTATGCACACCTTTAGTTATACGACTGACTCAAGTATTCTGGAGATAGTTTAGGTGCAGGAAGCCAAATTAGGTAATATGATTGGCCAGGTATATGACAGCCCTTGTTCTTCTTTACACTCTTCACTCAAAATTAATCACCACGGATTCAAAAGACAGTTTTGGCATCTCCTTCAAAGAATACCTGTCACGCTAAAGTCTATCAAATGAATATGTAGCAGATGAGGCTGATGCTGACACTTCTGTCCTCACTCAACATTCCGATTTATTTATTCTTTCACAAAGGAGACTAGGAGTGCAAATAAAAGGTTGTACAAAAATTAAAAAGATGCCAAGAGCCAACAATGAAGTTTGAGAACAAAAAATAAACAACACCATCACATACAATGCCTGAGGCGGGGGTGGGGAGCAGGGTGTGAAATAAGTACCTGGCAGACGTGCTAATATCCTACAGGGTCTGTGGGGTGAAAGGTGTCAAGACATGTCAGCCTCCTCAGCCTATCTACAAATTCACACCCCTGTAGCATTAGCTGGTGGATAGATGTGAATGATGAAACATAATTGAGTCATTTGTGTGTGTGTGTGCATGTATGCACGTGTCAAATAGGCTGATAGAAACTGAACTCTGTATACATATTCACTTAAAACATAAAATTTTGTGGAGCTACGTCCACTCATTCCATGGATGGTGAGCTACAAAGCAGACAAATGACAGTTGAAACAACCAGATATTATAAAAGGAGTATGTACTTTCATAGCATCTGACGAATTCTCCTAATGAAAGGAAGCATTAAAACAATACACTGCTGGGGCTAACTTTATTCTTCCATTTTGTTTTCAAAACTAAAACAGGCTCCAGTTGAATTGAAGGAAAATCCTTCAGTCTGTCAGTAATTACTCGTGGCCCAGGGCTAATCCGCCCCCTCATCCCATCCCCTCTGCCCTGTCCCTGCCAGCAGACTCACTTCAATCCTCGTACACATTCAGTCATTCATTTCTTGCACTGTTATACATAAAAACAAACAAAAACATCAATAGGCCTCTGCTCTTCCCTCTATTATCTGAATGAGACAGCAAATCAAATAGCTTAAGATTAATTTTGATCTGTGCTGCTATTTCAGAGACATAAGCGGTTAGTTCAGGGCTCTGACCTCATTCTCAAAATGCTGCAAAGAGAAGGGGCGTGGCCACATTAGAGGGGAAGGCCCTCCTCTTCATTCATAAGCAGTTGACGCAAGACTAATTTCTATCAATTTGGCTGTGTTTCTGTGTGTGTATGTGCGCCCGCACGTCTGTGAGTGCAGAGCTTCTGTCAGAGCAGCTGTCCAGGCCTAGTCCATTAAAGCTGAAGAGAGGATGAGGGAAAGGATAGGAGAGACAGGAGGAGAGGAAGGAAAGAGGAAAGAAAAAGGAAAGGATAAAATTCTCCCAAGTCATTATCTACATCAGTCTGAATAAGCTCAATATCTAAGCTCTCCTGCAATGGTGATGACTTCCCAGCATCAGGGCAGAGCAGGTGGGGACAAAGTAGCTGACACTAATGTATCCCAGATACCCCAGCTTGGCCTCTGTGATGCGGAAAATGTGTACCTTATTTAAGCAAATCAGCCAGTGACTGGAGGGGAGCACTCCGGCTAGCCTCTTCATATGCAAACTCAAGTATCAGCACTGCTGTTAGGATCAGGGAGAGAGAAAAATTCAGGAGGAAAAGGACTCAAAAGCTCCCAGGAGCTGAAGATTCTGAGAAGTGGACCTATTCCTGGGTCCACATGTTCAGCGGAAGACTTTGTGTCAATGAGGTTCTGGGTATCCAAACTGTCCCACCCCCCAACCCCCGTCCACCACCCACCTGCCTCCAGACACAAAATGATCAATGGGGGGAGGATCTGCTTCTCTCTGATCAATTGCCTCTATTGAGGCAATTGAGCACTCAATTTTCAAACTTGCTAAGTGACTCTTTGTCAGGCTTGATTACATTGTCATCCCAGATCCAGGTGCTGCAGAAAAGGAATCAACCCTTTGGATTTGGCCATGAAAACAGGAACCCAAAAGAGATGAATCTTCTCCAGGGCCCTAGCAAAGGGCTAGTTCTCTCTCGCATCTTTCATTGTCTGACAACCCTACTCTAAGTATGAAAAAATTCAGTACAACTACATAAAATGACTAGATTTTAGCCTCAGTGGAAATGGTTATGTTAGCGAGTACACCCAAATACTCATCTAAGTATTTATTTCACATTTGCTATGCATAAGGCCTTAGGGAAAATGAAAGAAGCCCACTTACAGTCACAAAATATGCTCTTTTTCTGGAGTAAAACTTAAATAGATGAATCCTAGGCATTATGTAATTAGTGTTCAACTGTACATATAGGTAGTCAATATATAGTAAGATATTGAGTAGGTGGTACATACATAAATGGAGTAAGTAGCTAGGGAAAGGTGGAAACAATAGGAGTTCTTGTCTCAACGGCCAATTCTTTCTCAAAGCATCCCTTATTCCAACATGTTATGGCTACTTTAATATCTCTTCAGTAATGAGGAGAGCCAATGGGAATTCCTCCATGAACTTCTATAGTTACAGCGGTCAGGGCCCTACAGCCCAAGGGACATGGTAAGATGAGATCAAGAAAAGCATAAAAGCTGAGATCAGGAAACACTTGCCCTCCAGCCTCTGAATCACAGAACAGCCCTTACAGTGACCACGCACTTTACAAAGCACCATCCCAAACAAGAGTGTGTGGACACAGCCTGACACACAGAATAAGGTGAGTTGTCCCTCTCGGCAAACCTTACGCCTGCCACGAGAGCCCGATCAGCCTTCCTAATTTTTCAGTCTGTGTTCACCAAATCACCTTGACTATCTTGCGTAGTGCTAATTACCTTGTTCTTAGGTTTACTGCAAACACGTATGTACTGAGTCCTGAGTGATATTTACATAGCACCAGATTCCTAAAAACAAAAGCGGTCTGATAAATGTCATTGGAACAATGGTGCCCGTGAGTCATCTATTTTCAAAACTCCAAGACCAAACAGGATGTGTGTTTGCACAGAAGAATGCTAGGAACACACACAGTGTACTAAAAGAATGTCTGTCCCCTAACACCTGACACCAGGAGTCTGATGATCCATGGGGAGCAAAGAGAAGGAAGCCATAGCCATCTTCATGATGGAAATTCTAGCGGGCCCTGACGACCTTCCAAATGTCTCGGGAAGTTTAGAAAAATGCAAAGCAGTATGACAAAGCACATGGAATATCCTCCCTCAGGTCACCGGAACTCCCCAAGGAAAAGACAGACCCATGGGTATGGTATGGAGGAGAACGAAGCTAGAAAGCTGGCTCTTTAGAGACATTGTTCTTGAACCTGGTTTCAAGCTCTTGGATTTAGGCCCAAAAGCTTTGAATCCACACCTGAGGCTACACAGGCCTTCACACATGGATTTGGAGCAGAGGTTCACAAAGGTGGCTGCCACTCTAATCTGATCACCCGAAGACCTTTCCTTAAAACAGAGATGCCCTCACCTCACCCGGGAACAGAGGGTTGATAGCTGTGGGGAGGAGGAGGCTGGGTATCTCTATTTTTAACAAGCTCCTCCAGTGAATCTGATGTGTGGCCAAGAATGGGAGTCACTGAATTAAACCCATTAGGGAAAACCACTTAGCTCAAGTCAGAGATTAATTTATAAATGTCCCTTTAACAATTAGCCCATTAGAACATATGCATGAGGCCTGCAGGCTTTGAGAATTGTGCAAGGGGTACTCTAAAAAGTACAGAGAGGAGAATTCATTAATTCCCTCCTGAGCAAGTTTTACACATTCTGCTCAGCTCATGGCAGAACAAATGACCCTAATTAATGATTCTGCATGTCTGATAGGGGCCTAGCCAGCTACTGGCAGCAGCGACCCCTCAGAAAATGAACAATCTTAGATACAGGATCCCAAAGGTACATTACTTTTTTTTTTTATTGCTGGGGTATAATTTATACATAATAAAATTCACTGTGTGTTTAAAAAAAAAAAAAAGACATGAAGACTTCCAAAGCAAAACAATCTGGGGACGGTTTGTTTATGAGGATAACATCATTCTAGCATCCAAATTATAATGTTTGGTCTGGCAAATTTAACAACCCTACAATCAACCTTTATTGAACTCCTCTACAGAAGGCCCAGAGGGAAAGAGAGGGAAATAGAAAACCAAAATAGCTAAGTCAGGCCTGATCTTTACCCTCAAGGATCATGGAATCCAGAAGTTTAAATTACTCAGGAGTCCTTGTGAATTTTGTAAATGCTACACATATAAATAGACCCTTCTGCGATGTCCAAGGAAGGGGAGGGTGGCTAGAAGTAATACCACTGCCAACTCCCACAGTGAAAGGGGAAGAAGGGAATGGAAAACCAATGAGGAGGGAGAAATCCTGATGTTCCAGGTCCACTTGGCTGGCCCAGGGAAGGACAGGCAACAGGTGCATGGGGTGTTTGCCACAGGACTCCAGTCAGGAGGCCCACCTGGGTTTGAATCTCGACTCTGCCACAATAAGCAACATACTCTTCAGCATATCATACAACGTCTCTGGGACTCAGCTTTC
The DNA here is from genome assembly GCA_007570785.1 of Antilocapra americana. NCBI lineage: Eukaryota > Metazoa > Chordata > Mammalia > Artiodactyla > Antilocapridae > Antilocapra > Antilocapra americana. The sequence goes on from ML662446.1 coordinate 5,859,146, forward strand.
CAGTCCATGAAATGGTGAGAGTGCAACAGGTTTATCCAGTGGGGACCTTGACAGGCTACTCTAGATGGTGAATGAAAAACATCTGGCTTGAAAAGGCAGAGCTCTTTTATGCCAACTGTATGGCATTTGTGCCTAATTATAATTCAGCATGATGTCAACAGTGTGTGACACTGATCTGTGTCAGAGAGGCTTGCTTTCTTCAAAAGACCACAAGCGAGGACTCCACGGATGCCCAGCTTCAGAGCCTGCATTTCCAGCAGCACAGTTAGTTGTCCCTGTAGCTTTTCATATCACAAAACTAAAATCCTAGAGCCAGCCTCTGCCATCTCCTGGGTCTGCCATCTCTGTACCTCAACCCTGCCATTGCTACAGGGCACTGGGTGGTGGTTTGATGCAGCCCCTCTTCTCCTGCCTCTGTGATTCTCTAGAAACTCATTTCTGCCAGTTTTACCCCAAGAAGCTCACACTCTGAGTCTCAATGTTTTCTCAAGGGAAAAGGAGAAGGATTTCTTTTTCTTCACTGTCTTGCAAGATTAGTAGTATGTTTTTCTCATCCCCCACTGTTAGTGGTTCTTAGCAGAAGACATCATCTTACTACCAAAAAAGGTATTTTTGTTATCCTAAATAACAAAAGATTTGTAAAGTACAAAACCAATATTTTGACAGTGCCAGTTAAACAGTCAAAGAGCCCCCTAAGTTTCCAACCTAACATTCTGGCACATTACATTAGACTTATGCAAGTGCTTACACAAAAATGCCATAAATGGATTCACTGGAAACCAAGACTCCAAACAATGGCTGAAGTAGAGACGTAGTCAAGATCAAAGAAAGGAAAGAGAAAAAGAAAGCTTTCAGGAGTTGGTATTTAGAATTACAGCATTAAAATAAAATACATGGGACTTTCAGATAAGAGTAAAGCTGTGATTTATTCAAATGTAAGGAAGCCTAGTAAAAACACCTGTAATTTTTGTGGGGATTCAAAGCTGGTGTCTCAAAAAATGCAATATATAAAGTGTAGAATGAACTGGATTTTCATCACACATAATAAAATTCCAAAGGCCCCCCTCAATTGCTGTAAATGACTTCTACACCTTTTGGTATAAAGAAAAACATCCTTGGCACAGCTTAGAAGACCCTTAAAACTGACCATTTTCCTCCTCTCTGGCTTTATCTCATGTGCTTTCCCTTTCTAGATTCCAATTAATGAAAATTTGAGTTCTTATTCACACGTGCACACACACACCCCACCCCCACCCCCCCAACCACAGGGTCTTTGCACAAGTACTCTTTTCCTCCTGGAAGACTTACTTCCCCTCAGACTATTCATCCTTCAGATCTCAGTTCCACTGCCACTTCCCTGCTCACATAATGTGGGAAGGTCTCCATCAGTACAGTCTGTACCTGGTGGCACTTATCACAGGGGCAATTTGCAATTTTATGTTTCTTTGTGTAATTATTTGCTTAATTCCTCTCTCCTCTACTGGACTGCAAATTCTATGAAGACAGGGTCCATATCCATTTTTAGTCATCACTAAATTTCCAGGAGCTAGCAAAGTGTCTCAATCAACATTTGTTAAATAGAGAAGCAGATGGAGAAAAGACTGAAGAATGAGCTGGAGACTGGGTGCAGTGAAAGCAAAGAAAGCCAGAAGATATGAACCCTCACTTAGTGAGACTTCAGAATTTAAATCCTTCCCTGCAATGGCAGGATGTAGGAGCCCTGCTGAAGTGGAGTGGGGCTGAACAGCATTACAGTGAGGAGGATCATGATCTGGGATGCCCAGAAGCCAGCTAGGACATTCAAGTGTACAGACTGGAAGGTGATGGCCAGAGGGCCCTCGAGGTACGTGACAACAGCAGGGAGAGTAGATAGAATGAGGATTTAGTCAGATGGCCAGGACCTCAAGAGAAAAGGCTTGAACAGTATAAGAGGCAATGGAGGACCAGAGTAGAGTGTCCAGTGATCCCTGGGCGATAAAGAAACAAGCCATCTCCACATAGAAAATTGGGGGAAACTACAACTCCAGTGAAAACCAGTTTGTTAGGAGTGTTACATGAAGAGTCTAAGAATTTAGATTAAGGCGAGGATTAGGAATCTGTAGGAACAAAGGGTAGCCCATGTCCTGAGGAGGTGTGATACGGAATAATATAAATGTATAAATGGTGTTAGTCACTCAGTTGTACCCGACTCTTTGTGAACCCATGGACCATAGGACACCAAGCTCCTCTGTCCATGGAATTTTCCAGGCAAGAATACTGGAGTAGGTTGCCATTTCCTTTTGCAGGGTATCTTCCCAAGCCAGGGACTGAACATGGCTTTCCCACTACAGGCAGACTCTTTACCCACTGAGCCACCAGGGAAGCCCTGTACGTGAATATATATGCATGTACTTGGGTCTAAAAATCACTGTGGACAGTGACTGCAGCCATGAAACTAAAAGACACTTGCTCCTTGGAAGAAAAGCAATGACAAATGTCAAAAGCAATGACAAACCATCATATTACAAAGCAGAGACACTACTTTGCCGACAAAGGTCCATATAGTCAAAGCTATTGGTTTTTCCAGTAGTCATGTATGGATGTCAGAGTTGGACCATAAAAAAAGCTGAGTACTGAAGAATTGATGCTTTCAAACTGTGGTGCTGGAGAAGATTCTTGAGAGTCTCTTGGACAGCAAGGAGATCAAACCAGTTAATCCTAAAGTAAATCAACCCTGAATATTCACTAGAAGAACTGATGCTGAGGCTCCCATACTTTGGCCACAGATGCAAAGAGCCCAGTCATTGGAAAAGACCCTGATGCTGGGAAAGACTGAAAGCAGGAGAAGGGGGCGACAGAGAATGAGATGATTGGATAGCATCAGTCAATCAATGGACATGAGTTTGAGCAAATTCCAAGACAGGGAAGACTGGCATGCTGCAGTCCATGGAATCGCAGAGTCAGACACGACTTAGCGACTGAACAATGACAACCATGTACACATACACAAACACACATAAACAAACTGCAAAGAATACAGAGACAAAAGGGTAGTCCACAGATCAATCACAAATGCTGGATCTCTACCAATACTTATTAAGCAATTACATTCCCAGCAATGCGTCTCTGTCCATTTTCAAATTAGGTAGTAATTTCAAAATGACTGTAGATACAGAGAAGCCCTAGAAAATAATAGGGCTCCTTCTCAGTGTAAGCTAAGAACACACTTATTATAAACTATGCATCTGCTGGAAAACAGATAAATTAAGTACAACAATGGGCTTTCTAAAGCGGGTGGAAGAGAAATTGATTAATATAGTAGATATAGAGGGGCTGGGTTCTACTTGGTTTGCTACGTTCTTCAAAGAAGAATCTGGAATGGAAGTGATAAGTCAATTGCCTCCTCTCTTCTCCTCTGAGGATCCATGCTGGGTGTCAGTTCCGTGAACTTATGCAGGTTAGTTTCCTCAGTTGTCACAGGACAATCATCTGTCTTATATCCTGGATTTCACTGACCATGCTCATCTCATTCTGTGCAACTTAAAAATACAGAAAAGTTCAATATGTTCCTCTATGGTCTAAATTTATTACAACTGAAACAAGAAACTGAAATGATGGAAAGCAATAGTAACAATAAGACAGAAAAGTTTCCCTAACCTGTCTGTTTCTTAAGAGTTGAGGTTTAATGACATTGAAACCTTAGATCATTATATCATAAAATTCAAAAGGTTGATTTCTGCATATTTTTACCAATGGCATTAAAACTGATGTCTTGACAAACAAGACAAAAATCTTCCATTCGAGGCCTAAAGTTTTAAAGAGCTTTCCTGTCTAATTATTGAAAAATCCAAGGGAAAACCTTCCATCTGCTGGTGGAGTTTCCAATTTTGCAGCTAACAAGCTTTTAAAAAAATTGTTTGGCTTAAGAGCATGTGAGTTTGGCCAACTGGACTGTTAATTTAATTAGGTTTATAGGATGAGAAAACTTCTAGGGCACTATCAGGTCACCAGTTGCCACTTATTGTCACCAAAGACTAAATTTATGGCCATCTTTGCCCAACTTTCCAAATTTTGCCAGTTCTTATGGTATATTAAAGGGAAAAATAGAAATGAAAGCAGGGACTCTAACAGATACCTGTGCACTCAAGTTCACAGCAGACAAAAGGTAGAAGCACGCAGGTGTCCACTGACAGACAAATGGATAAACAAAATGGGGTCTATACATACAACCGAATATTCAGTCTTAAAAAGGAAGGAAATCCTAGGGGACTTCCCTGCTGATCCAATAGTCAAGACTCCATGATTCCAATGCAGGAGGCATGGGTTTGATCCCTGGTCAGGGAAATAAGATCCCACATGCTGTGCAGCACAACCAAAATTTTTTTTTAAAAAAAGAAAGCAAATTCTAGCACATGTTACAACCTGGATGACAATTGAGGACATTCTACTAACTGAAATAAGCCAAACACAAAAGGACAAATACTGCATGATTCCACTTATCTGAGGCACCTAGAATAGTCAAATTAACAGAGACAGAAATGGGATGATAGTTGCCAGGACCTGGAGGGGGTGGGAATGGATATATGTTGTTTAGTGTGTATAGAATTTCTGTTTGTTCTTCTGTAAAGGGCTGAATAGTCAATATTTTAGGTCAGTTGTTGTTGTTCAACTACATGGTCAGCTACGTGGTCTCTGTTACAACTACTTAAGTCTGATACTATAGTGCAAAAGGCAACAGAGACAGCACATAAATAAATGGGAATGGCTATTGCCAACAAAATTTTACTTATAAAACCAGAGGGAAAGAAGAATTTCTGTTTGTGTCAATGAAAAAGAAACTGACATTGATAACAGTTGTAAACACTGCTAATGTACTTAAGCCACAGAACTGTAATGGCTAAAATAATATATCTTATTTTATATGTATTAAAGGAAAAAAATGGAAGAAAAATTCAGAGAACTTGCAAGAGGAATCCAGCAGTATATTTATATTTCAAATATCAAACTTAATCACTGTCTCAGGGGGATACAAATATCTCTCCTTTCAATTGCAGTGGCTATCTCCAAGAAACCTATATCCCATACATGAGATTCTTTCCTCTCTGGGATGTTTGATCTTATCCCTTAGTTAATTCGAATTTCTTCTTTAGATTTCAGAATCTCTTCCCCATTTAGCCATACAGATCTTATATGGGTCCCTGCCTTCCCCTTCCTCTCCCATCCTCATCTTTAACTGATACACAAAGTGGGCTATGACTTTCTTAGGAACCAGGGGCTGACTGCTGAATCCATTCTAGAGATTCTAGTTCTGAGGCTCTGAGGGGTTGAGAATTGCATCTTTAAAGATCCAAGTGAGGACTTCCTTGGTAGTTAAGTCTTCCTTCCATTAGTTAGGACTGCCTTCCAATGCAAGTTCGATCCCTAGTCATGGAGTTAAGATCCCACATGACTCATGGCCAAAACACCAAAACATAAAACAGAAGCAATATTATAACTAACTCAATAAAGATTAAATCAAAAAAAGATCCAAGTGATGTTGAGGCTCTTGGTTTAACATATTTAGACCATATTTTGAGAATCCCTGCTTTAAAATCCTCATAAAATAAAAAGTTTTCCTTTTCAGGACATTCTTTCTTTTTGAATATGGATGTAAAAATATCTTAAATTAATTATTTTAAGTATGCACTATTTGCACAAAATTCCCTTAAAATATCTATAAAAACATACTTCAAAGACTTCTGGAAGGAAAAGTAAATGGCTAGAACTCTATCTTGAAATATTATTAAAAATCATTTTCACACTCTAGTTCAATGAACTAGACAATGCCAGAAAGATATTGTTGTTTTTAAATTAAGTCGATATATCTTACCCCATAGAAAGCTACCCCATGAATTTAGATATAATGTCACCACTGCTAATAAGAAGACTGAGTCCCAAATAATTGATGCTTTTGAACTGTGGTGCTGAAAAAGACTCTTGAGAGTCCCTTGAACAACAAGGAGATCAAACCAGTCAATCCTAAAGGAAATCAACCCTTAATATTCACTGGAAAGACTGATGCTGAAGCTCCAATACTTTGGCCATCTGAATGCGAAGGGCCAACTGACTAGAAAAGACCTTGATGCTGGGAAGATTGAAGGCAACAGGAGAAGGGGGTGACAGAGAATAAGATGGTTGGATGACATCACTGAATCAATGGACATGAGTTTGAGCAAGCTCCGGGAGATGGCGAAGGATTGGGAAGCATGGCATGCTGCAGTCATGTGGTTGCAGAATTGGACATGATTTAGTGACTGAACAACAACAACTGCTAATAAAATGATTAAAACCCTCATTTCCAAAATATAGGCTTCGCTCTCTGAAGTCCTAGTTCCACAGGAGTACAGATTTGTAAAGGCTGAGGAGACTTGGTTTCCAAAGATAGTACCAAATGGAAGATGGGAGCTCATCAATAAATGATATCCTTTATTGTTTAGAAGAAATAGTGCGAATGAATAGCTGCCCTCATAGCCTCTATAAACAAAGGAACCAAAGGCTGTGGTTCTGTGCATATTTTCCCTGGAAGTGTCTAAGATAGAGGGAGACCAGAATAATGCCTTCTGTTTGGGCTCCACCCCTGCAAGAACCTTCTGGCAGTCATTTGGCTGCCCTATCTTCATTAGAATGCAGGCACCATCTCTCCAACAGCAGTCACTTTATCACTTTGAGTAGCTATTCTAGATTTTGTTGTAAATGCCATTCAATAACACAGAATGGTTGAAAGTTTTAAGCCTTGTTTCTTTTTCCTTTTCTTTTTTCCTTATTTCTACTACTGAAAAATCAAGCCACTCAGATGCATGTGGAGTGACAACTTGTAGTCTTTCTTCCAAAAGCACCTTCCTCTGCTGCTCTGCTGGGGGCTTCCAAAGGAGCCTGAGGAGACATCAAGCATTTTTTCCTATTCTGTACTATAATCACTAGTTTTCTTCTCAGTCTCCCAAATACAATTTCCCTGAGGGTAGAATGTGTGCCATTCACATCTGAGTCCTCACCATTCCCTTATTTATTCCATAAACATGTAATGAGTACAGTAAACATTTATTGCTGTAGAGCAAGCTTTGTGCAATGCCTGGACATACAGCAGAAAATAAAAATGGGCCCTGCCCTCATGTAACTCATTGGTAGAGCCAACCAACGGTCACACGAATGAGTAAAAACTGCACATGGTAAGAGGGGCACTAAAGAGGAGGAGAGATAAGCTTTGTTGATTGTGGAGTCCATGAAGATGTCCCCAAAGAAGAAGGATGAGAAGGAATTAACTAGAGTAAGATGAACATTTCACACACAGAAAACAGCACATCCAAAGCTTCTGAGCAACCATCCTATTTGTGTTTGCTGAGTGAATGGCGGGACCAAGATGGCGCTACTCACTCAGCATGACAGCTGAGAGGTGAGGGCAGAGGAAACCCTGACTGCACTGAGCTGAATGAAGATCTGTTGTCCTCAAGAAGAAAGAGGATAACTCCATTCTGAAGGTGGACAAACTGAGGCATGGGGAGCTTAAATGTCTTGTGCAATAGACAGAGCTTTATTGAGGCATAATCGACAAAATTATATCTATTTAAGGTGTACAACATAATAATTTGATATATGTGTACACTGTCAAATGATTACCTCAAACTAACACATATATCCCCTTATATAGCTACCATTTTCTTGTGTGTGTGGTGAGAACACTGAAGACCTACTCCCTCAGCAAATTTCAAATATGCAATACAGCATTATTATCAAGAAGCTATTCATTTTATAACTGAAAGCTGTATTCTTAGACCAACATCTTCCCCACCATCACCAAGCACCTAAAAACCATCATTCTACTCCCTCTGCTTTTGTAAGTTAAGACTTCTTTAGGTTCCATGTATAAGTGAGATCATGAAGCATTTGTCTTCATGGGTCTGGCTTATTTCACTTAGCAGTGTCCTCCAGATTCAGTCATGTTATTAAAAAATGGCAGGATTTCTTTCTTTTTGTGAGTGATTAATATTCCACTGAAGACAGACACATAAATATAGACATACATTACATTTTTCTTATCCATCCAGCCATCTATAGAGACTTCAGTTGTTTCCACATCTTGGCTATTGTGATGTGCAATGAGCACAGAGGTGCAGATACCTCTTTGATTCACTGAAGCTGTTTGTTAAAAATACACTTCCAAATATTCTGATTCTAAAGGTTTGAGGAAAGGCTCTGAAATCTGCATTTTTAACCAGCACACCATGCCACTATCCTCTGTAATTCAGACACCTTTTGAGAGAGGTCTGTTTAATTCATCAGTTCTTCTCTGGGAAGAAGAACTTAGAAGTTTTAAAAACTCATATTGCCAAGTTGCATCCAAGGGTAATGACATGAGCATCTCAGGGGGAAGGATCCAGCATCAGCATTTTTCTGTTGCATTAGAAGATAAAGCTCCTTAGGTAACTGCAATGTGCAGCCTAGGCTAAAATCCGCTAATAGCATGTATCTGAAATCCCACTAGCAGCATCTGAACAGTGCCTGGGAGGCATCTCAGGGCAGAAGCATGCGATGACAGTCAAGGGCCTGGGTTCATGAAGCCCAACACGGAGAGTCAGGGCTCTGAGTTGGTGAATGGAGAAATATTTGGTTCTCCAACACCTCCACTTAAATGACCCTGGAAAAGTGGTCCTTAGTTAACCCAGTCACTGAGTTTAAAAATAACTGAGTCATTAACCCAGTCTTTCCCCTAGATACCCACACTCCCCTTTGAAACCAAGGCCAGCAGAGAGGCTGTGGCATGCTGAACCTTGGGGTGGTATAGGATGGAGGTAGAATCTGGTGCTGATTGGACCATTTGCTGCCACCTGAACATTAGTAGCCTAAGTAGTTTCAGAAAACTGTTCCTTGGCTCTGCAGGGTCCTTTGAGCAAGCACAGCCATCTCATCTCTTGTTCCTTGGCACCTCTGGGTCCAGGTACAGGGTTTGGCCCTCAAGTATTCAGATGGGTAGACAGCTGTTTCTTGCCAATGGCAATGCAGGCCTTGCTCAGCCCTTCCCAAGAAACAGACAAGAGCAGAAGGTATAAGGAGGATCTGGTTCAGAGATCCCACAACTCAAACCAAATCCACATTTTTTTCAGCAAAATGAAGGTCATGTAAATGCACAAGTTCCCACAAACTCTAACTTGTGTCACTCCCTTGGCAAAACCTTAGTAACAATAGCATATGTTGATCCCTGAGAACATGGGACAAAAAAGAGGAAGGTGAGGACCTAGAAGTCCCTGGAGAACCTGTCATTGGGATGATGGCTCAGTGTCCATCCAAACACAATAGCTAGTTCCTATCTGGCCAAGCACCCTATCCAGTGGCATGAGAGTGAACTGTACGGCAGCAGCATGCAACAGAAATAGAATTCAAGCCACATTTGTAACTTTTAACTTCCTAATATCCATTTTTAAAAAATTAAAGCAATATTCACATTTTAAATATTTCATATTTAACTCAATATATCCAAAGCACTTAAGGGCATTAAGAGGAAAAGTGAAAGTAGCTCAATCATGTCCGACTCTTTGCAACCTCGTGGACTGTATAGTCCATGGAATCCTCCAGGCCAGAATACTGGAGTGGGTAGCCTTTCCCTTCTCTGGGGGATCTTCCCAACCCAGGGATCAAACCCAAGTCTCCCGCATTGCAGGAGGATTCTTTACCAGCTGAGTCACAGGGAAGCCCAGGAATACTGGAGTGGTTAGTCTATCCCTTTTCTAGCAGATCTTCCTAACCCAGGAATCGAACCGGGGTCTCCTGCATTGCAGGCAGATTCTTTTACCAACTGAGCTATCAGGGAAGCCCTATTAAGAGGAATGTAACATTCAAAACAGAGCCTCAAGGTCTTTGTGGTATTGCAGTGGGTGTGTTGGGAAAATAAAACATATACACAAAAAATTGTTAAACATATATATTAAGTTATATGGAATACTGTTGGTTGCTCAGTTGTGTCCAACTCTTTGCGATCCCATGGACTATATCCCGCCAGGCTCCTCTGTCCATGGGATTCTCCAGGCAGGAATACTGGAGTAGGTTGCCATTTCCTTATAGAGTGTCCTCAAAACGTGAAAAATTATATGTGCTTTAGAACAGCAAGCATGGAGAAGCAGGGAAATCTATACATCAAGGAGGAAATTTATCCATCCACTTATTCATTACATCAACATGAACCAGGGTTTCCTGCATTGTAGGCAGATTCACCAGCTGAGCTACCAGTAAAGCTCAACATGCAAGTATTATTAAAAATTATTAATGAGATACTAAACACAACCTGTGCACCCAACACACCCATTGCAATACCACAATGTCTTTTGTAATGCCACAATTGTTGCATTTAGTGAAAAGCCATCCCACTAAAACAACAAAGTAGTGCTTGGCAGAAAAATATTTTGTATTGCCTTAGTTTTGAGGTTTATATTGCAATTAATTAAGGTTAAATAAAATTTGAAAATGCAGTTCATTGGTGGCACTAGACACATTTCAAAAGCTTGACAGACACATGCTAGTATGCACTGGATTGGGCAGCACCCAGGTGGAACATTTCCTTTCTTGCAGAGAATTCTTTAGTGTAGCACAGCTCTAGACCTTTAAACAATTAGAAAAGGTCCCATTCTCTTTCTACTAGCCCAGGATGACAAAGCCTGGAAGTATCCTGGGTGACACAGATGCTCCCTCCTGTCATGGAAAGGAGCCTGAAGGTTAAGGGCTAGAACTGTACACTCACTCACCACCACTTGACCTTGAGCAGATCATGCTCTGTGCCTCGATTCCCACATCTGTTAGAAGGGAATAAGAAGAGCAGCTACATCAAAGAATTATGAGGATGAAATAAGTTAATAACTACAAGACACTTAAGTCTTTACCTTTGCCACATAGTAAGTGCACTATAAACAGATGTTAAAGAAAGAACTTTCTAGCACGATGTCCACTGATTGGGCACTGAGCACACTGATACAGTGCATTCCAGGATGCTCTGACTGGAAGATGCAAAAAATCTCTCTCACCTGTCAATAGCTACCAACCTTCTGGAGGGCAGTATCATTCATTGATTCACTCAAGGAATATTTACTGAGTTCTTACTTTATACCAAGCACAGCAACCTCAGGCTCAGATGTGTTCCAGATTGTGAGCCCCTTTCCCATCCTCCAAACTGTATCCTCCTAGTTCTCCAAGGCCAGGATAGAATGCCACCCTCTTCAGGTTCCCTTCCTTATTCAGGTCTGAGCTCAGGTAGGCTCCTCCTAGAAGCCTGTCCTGAGTGTACTTCCTAAAGATGTGTCATGGGGGTGCCAGCAAGCAAGCCTGAGCACACAGGTGCACACTGTACTGGCCTGTCCCCTTACACCCTTTGTTGGCTTATCATTCCCTGAAATTACTTTGCCTGTTTACTTCTTTACTTGTCACTGCTTACCTAACCTCAAGAGAAGATAAATTCTAGAAGAAGAGAGATCTGGTCTGTTTTGTCCTTGCTACACTCCTTGACACAGATCAGTGGCTGGAAAATAGTAGCTGCTTTATATAAAATTGTTGAATGAATTCCCCCCTTGATTATAGATTCTCCTGCTTCTTCTAGCTTGATGTTCCAATGCACATATTTTTCACATTCTGAGGACACTGTATTCCATACTACTTGATATAGATGGTTAACTATTTTTGTGTAAATATCTTGTTTCCCCAACTACAGGTCAAGCCCCTTGAGGCTGGGTACTGAATGTTACATTCCTCTTAATGCCCAGTATAAGGTACACCCTCAATGAATACTTGTTGATGAATGAATGGAAGGATAAAGCGCACTCCCTAAACTAAATTTTTTGATCACACATAGTGGACTATTTCTACAAATAATAATTTGTAAAATGAAGTAAATATATATATGCATACAGCTATATGTGTGCTATGTTTCACATTCTAATTAAAGGAAGCTATTTTTGCAATTGTCTTCCAGTCCAAGAGTAAAACTGTAAAGAATAATGTTAAATGTTAGATCATTAAGTCGGCTTTCTTTAATTATATGGCAGTGTTTCAAAAAAGCTTTGAGTCATCTTTAAGATTCTTTGCCAAGGGTACAGCATGCTACATTTAAAATGGCATTTATCTTATTATATGCACTTCTACTGCAAATGATTTGTTCCAACAAAGCAAATCCTTGGCAAAGAGCTGCCATTCCTTTCAAACCCCCTATCAAGAAGAGATCCATGGGAACATTATAAGGACCAGAGAAGAGAAAGCTTGGCAAGTTCTCTTTACCAGAAATTATCAGGATACACTGTTTTAACAGAAACATCAGTGTGTCCACCCTCTTCAACTTCCAATCCTATGACACTTATTTTTTGTAAATATTTCTATAAGATAGCTGCAAGTCCTCCAAATTTATAATAAAAACTTATCGATATCAATATACATCCATATTTTTTTTCTCTCTCTTTCATTCCCTTTCTTCCTGCCTCCCTCCCATTTTTTTTTCTGTTTCTCTAAAACAAAAATCAGTAGGTCAGTCCCATTTGTTCTTGAACAATTAAGCGCACAGGCCAATCATTTGAAGCAGAAAAAAAATCCCATAAATGCTAAATTATGTTCTGATGTACTTATTACATGAAGAGTCTATTATGATTAACTATTATATATGGGAGATGAATTGAATTCGCATTTATGCACCTTGTCTATTCCTAGAGAAAAGCAGATAAAAATTTTATAGCAACCTGAAAGGTTTGTGAAAATGGATCTTAAAAAATATCAATACTATAAGGTTTTAATGTCACATTGAGACCATAGAAAAGATGGTCCACAGCAAGGGCTCAAATTCCAACAAAAAAATTAAAGAGTTAATCAGGTGAGCAGAGGAGAGCATGGTCATTCAGGTGGGAGCTGTCAAGAAAGGAGCTGGTAGAACTCTGGCTAAGCTAGTAAGGAATAATGGGCAGAACTGGAGGGCGGAAAAATGTTCACTTATGATTTCATTTATCTATGCCTATGTATTGCTGCTGATGCTGCTGCTGCTACTGCTACTGCTAAATCGCTTCAGTCGTGTCCGACTCTGTGCGACCCCATAGATGGCAGGCTACCAGGCTCCTCCATCCCTGGGATTCTCCAGACAAGAACACTGGAGTGGGTTGCCATTCCCTTCTCCAATGCATGAAAGTGAAGTCACTCAGCTGTGTCCAACTCTTCGTGACCCCATGGACTGCAGCCTACCAGGCTCCTCTGTCCATGGGATTTTCCAGGCAAGAGTACTGGAGAGGGTAGCCATTGCCTTCTCAGCCTATGTATTAACCTCCTGTTATATTTGAGATAACATTTCCAGCAGAAGTGACATCACATAGAACAAGGGACAGAGGCCCCTTTCTAGAAACAGTTATGACAAGATATGTACAATGTGATGCTTACATGTACATACAGGACAGGGAAGTATTTTTATTTATTTATATTTTATGTTGCCTTTCTCTTGAGTATTGAAGATTTACCTTTATGATGACATCTAGAATTTCTCTAGGCTCTGTGAGATTTGCATTGCAACAAGGAATCTCATCCTTTCTCCTTCCCTTTTGCCATTATTAATCAGGGGATACAGTTAATGACCCTGACAAATCATAAAAGATTTCTCCTAACTTCTTCAAATGTGACTTCCCTGATCAGAGCCTGCAAGTACACACAGCCATGAACCACGTGCTATTTATAGGCTTAAAACCCAGGCAGAATTTTTATCACACACGATGAAAATGCCAGCCTCTCCCAGGACCCAGGATCCAAAACAAATTTCTTCTTCCCTAAACCCCCAAAGGATGCCCACATGGTTCCTCCCAGATATGTGTTTAATCAGAATCCCCTCCTCCCCTGCAATCAAGGAACACACAATTACTGAGCTAATCATTTAAATGATGCAAGTGAGAAACAAAGCCACTTCCTTTGTTAAAAATATGTTTGCTGTCCTATCCATTTATCTGTTTTCTTGGCAGTGCTCTGCATTAATTTATTGCTCAATAAAGCACAGACACCAGCAGACTTGCTGAGCCATGCCTAGTGGAAAGCCCACTATTTCATCCTACAAAAACAGCCTAAGAGCCAAAGGCAGAAACAAAAGCACAATGGGCCTCACAAACCCTGGCTGGTTAATCCTGGCTCCATTTACTCTCCCAGAGACTCAAAAGGGAGGCAGGTGTACAGCACTGGGGAGAATGCAGGTGGCTAAACAGTTATCGATTGTCAGAGGAAATGGAGTAAGTTCGGTCTGAAAGTGCCATTGGGTTTCCTTTCTGTTGGATGGTAAACCTCACTGCCACAAGTGATTTCACGGTGAGCTTTGATGGGAAAGAAGCTAAGAAGGGAAATGATGAAGATGAAGACGGGGCGCAACTTGGCTTGCCAAGGTGTCTGCCATTCCAGGAGATTCTCCCTTTAAATGAAAGTGATGCTTGTGGCTTCCTTTGCAGTTAAGGTACAGGGACTAATCACAAGGCTACTGTTCAGATCTTGGCTTCAGTGCAAAACCTTGGCCATGATTAGCCTGTGTATGAAAGGGTTTATCATTTAAGAATCTCTTTCATGGGTGATCACTGGATGATCAGGTATGGTCAACCACATAGACACAGGTACTTTCTATTTGAAGGCTTTGACCTCTGAGAGCCTTTACCAACTAAAAGTTCATCAACAGAGAGTTGAAGGGATGGCCACAAGTGACAGGATTCCCTTTCAGACTTCTTATCTAGCACCAGTCTAGCAGGAGGTTTCCAAGGAGACTGAGCCCAGGAAATCTGGGCTTTGGCTCAGGAACCTAATAGTGAAGGAAGATGTTTCAGAGCCAAGAAAATTGAGCACCAAGGATAATTTCAAGGATTCCAAAAAGTCATTGACTGTTAACTTTGATCATCTTGTCCTGGGCCTGAATTTTAGGGGAGAAAATTGGGACCAAGAGAGGAACTGACTTGTCTGGAGTTTTTCTATGGAGTCAGTGATAAAATCAGGAGGATGGATGACAAAGAAGGAGGGGAAGTGCATAGAGGGTCTGCCTTCAACTCAGTGGTTGCTGCCCCAGAGAGGGCAAACCTGGCCAAGCTACTCACAAGAAAGAGATACAAAACCCACAAAACAGATGGGCCCCCTTCCTCTCTGCAGGCAGTTCTCAGCAGGCTACACTGTATTATCATTACTCAGCAGAAGTACAAGAGGGAGAAGAGAGGCACATGTAACACTGTCACCAGGAAAGAGAAATGCCAAGGGCGGTCCAGCATGTGCCCAGGTCCAACCTATTCATGCAACCCCCTTTCTGCACCTCGCTGCATTAATAGTAAAGGGTGAGGTGATGCTGCCTTCTGTCTCTGCCCAAGGTGCCCTTGGTGAAAGCACAGGAAGGCAATGAGAAACAGCCACTGAGTTTGCAGAGAAGGTCTTCAGTTCACCAGAGGCAGAGGGGAAATGCCAGCAGGGGTCCTCACCACCCCAGTCACATGCCATAGTCTTTTCACCCCTGAACCTTTTTCAAAGGGTGCCCCCACACACACTGTCCTCGTCGCTCTCCCCCACAATCACAAACCCTACCAGTCTGTGTAGCTCTGTTCATGAACCTTCCTCTAGCCACTCCTGTCCCCAAAACAACAGCCTTTTCTGAGTGTGGACAACATGTATCACAATCTCATTGGTTAACTGGGCTGCTTTTCAGAGTAGACACGACAGATGTACACAAATTTGTGCTCGCTATGTACTTTTATTTAATAAGATGATCACTTTCACAATCAGACCACTTGGGAGCTTGGGTCATCCTTTATATGCCTCCCACCATGTGCCTGGAGTATGCTCTGAAGGTAACATGTAGATACTGCAATCAGAATCTGCATCCAGGTCAGGAATAACAGCCTCAGAGTGCCTCCCACTGCAATGGGTGGACAGAAGGCACAAGAGAACATTCACTGACCTCTCACAGTCAACACTGACCGTAGAGAGGGGCTTTGGGGTCAGACACCTGGTGTTAATCCTGCAGATACCGCCGGCATATGGCTCATGGATGTGAAGTTTCCTGCACAGTTCCAGGTTTAAGTGGTACTCACTTCCAGGGGTTTGTATGAGGAGTGAAATCTGTGTAAGATACACAGAGATCAATCCAGGAACTCCCTTGAACCAAAACCACAATGAAAGGCTAGTGACTGAGCCTGGTTTGGGAGTATACTAATAACATAATAACCCTATAATAATATAATATAAAACTGATGACATAATAAATTAGTAATAGAATATTAATAGCAGCCACCATGTATACGATACATATTTTGTGCTAGACATTCTTCTAAATATTTTATTTGTAATAACTCATTTAATCAAACAAAAACATTTTAGAAGATAAGTACTATTACTATCATATCCACATTATAAGCTGGGAAACTAAGGCCCAGGACTGTTGGGTCATCGGCCCAACATCCCGCAGCAGTTAAATGGCATAGAGGTGATGTTATGATAACCCCTCCTCCATCCTGAGACAGAAGCCGGCTGCATGGTTAATCCCCTCTCTTTGGGTCTCTGCCGTGAGATCTGCAAAGATGTTCTCAGCAAGCTGTCCCTGCCAAATAGAGAGCTCTGACTTCCCCTGGAAAAAGCCCTCTGTCCCCCAGGGGAACAGAAAAGGAGGTGAGAAGCTGCTATCTCAGTCTATTCCACCCACCAGCAGGGTTTCCAGGCCTGGGCTCAAGGCCAAATCTGAACAGGAAGAACCATCCCTGGACCTCTGTGCCAGGAGCACAGAGTCCTAGCCCTACCCAATGAAGAAGGTGCCTAATGCAAAATGCAGAGGTGGTACCTGGTAAGCTTTCCCACTTCTGAATGATTGATGTTATCTCTGCAAACAGAGGATTAATAGATGAAACGATTGCACTGTCCACGTGCCAACTAGACAAAGAACCTGGGACTGACCACAACATGGACACAGGTGCCCAAGATCTGCCCCTGACAACCCACCTCCATGAACAAGAGGGTATTCAAAGTGAGGGTGACATTCCTCCTGGGACTCATTCTCTGGATCCTGGAATCACCACAAAGGGCCTGATCAGTGTTCAACACGTAACTGGCTCTACCTTTTAAATAGATCAACAGATCACACTTCTCATCACACATTGCTGAGTCCAAGGGACCAGATTTTTCCACTAATCTCCTAACTAGTCATCCTACTTCAATGCTTGACTCCAAGCACTGTGGGTCACTGGGCCAGTATTGATTTTCAAAGCTGCCTGAGAAATTGACAGTTATCCCAATGGAAATGAGTCATTGAGTCCTTTTGGTTTCTAAGGGTCCCTCCAAGGGACAAAAGGATGTTGGAGATATTTCCTTTCCATCTAAACAGTTAAAAGGTTATACCCTGCCACTGAAGGATGGCATCGCTGATTCAATGGACATGAATTTGGGCAACCTCCAGGAGATGGGGAGGGACAGGGAAGCCTGGCATGCTGCAGTCTATGGGGACATGAAGAGTCGGACATGACTTGGTGGCTGAACAATGAACAACCCTTTCGTTAAGCAATGCCATCCAGCTCGATCACACGGATCCTGACACCATTCAAAACTAAGCATGGTTTACTTCTTAAGTCAGTCTTGCTGATCATATGTATATGATCAGTGTGCTTTGACCTCTGTGACAGATAGTCTACTTAACTCAGTGCACATCTAGCCAATGCAATTTGCATTTAAGAATTTGAAAAAAGTTGGCTCAGCATCTGTGGTAACTTGGGCTACCTGCTAGGTGCTGTAGAGAACAAAAGAGAAACATAAAATATGATCCCCTCTTAATGAATATATATGTCCCATAGGCTGACAAAATGAATACTCAACAAACAGCCTGACAATCATAACAGATTGTGTGTAGTTAAAAGGAACCATCGGTAGGAGAGATAATAAAAGCCTTAGGAATTGAGAAGCAGACGATCAGTGTAGCTACAATGGCTGGGGAAATAATCTATCAGAAATAACAAAGGTGATAAATGTGAGAAATGTAATCCTAAGTGCACTGTGTCCTATAAAGCAAAAACATTTAGGGCACTCGATTAAAATGCTGCTGCTGTTCCTCACTCCTGCATTTGTCTGGAAACCATAAAAAGAAAGTAAAAGTCACTCAGTAGTGTCTGACTTTTTGCAATCCCATATGCTCCTCTATCCATGGAATTCTCCAGGCAAGAACACTCAAGTGAGTAGCAGTCTCCAAAATCCAGCCTCATCAGAGCATTAGGGAAACTTGTCATGGTGATGAAGGCAAAAATAACCCCCTCCCCACCACCATATTGGGTCATCCAAAGCAATTCAGGAGCTAGAGCAAGGTACAAGGGATTGGATGTGGCAGAAGAATCATGTGACTCAATTTGTAAAAGAATATAACCTCAGCTTCCCAGGTGGCACAGTGGTAAAAAAATCCTCCTGCCAATTCAGGAGATGCAAGAGACAAGGGTTCCATTCCTGGGTTGGGAAGATCCCCTAGAGCAGGAAATGGCAATCCACTCTAGTATTCTTGCCTGGAAAATTTCACAGACAGAGGAGCCTGGCGGGCTACAGTCCATGGGGTCACAAAGAGTTGGACATGACTGAGCATGCACACACATGACCTCAGTCCATTGGGAAAACAGAGGGACAGCAAAGTTACTAAAGCTGCACAGCTAAAAGGAAAATAGTCTTCCAGCCACTCTTCGCTATCCCATGGCTAGTCAGCTTTGTTAGTGAAAGCTGATTGAGTAGACACACCACACATGAAACTGCGAGTGTTACAGACATTTCTAAATCCTTTTTCTCATAGAGTAAAAATATACCTGAAGACTCCCTTGTGATTTATAGGAATGGAGTCAATTCTAGGTTCATAGATCTCAGAAATGTTCCCATTTTTATTTTTTTGGAAGCTTCAGCATTTTCCTTTCTACCACCTGCAGCACTGGGGCAGGAGAGGCTTGCCTGGTGGAGCTGAAGAATCCCATTAAGCTGTGACAAGACTAATTTTGAATTTATAGCAAGTCTTCTAAGACAACATGACACTCTACTACATTTAGAATAATTATCCCATCGACTATTTACTTAAACATTTTAAAGGAAAGGAAAGAAACTGAGGTGGGTGTATTAGGCTTTATTCTAACAGATTTTTTGAGAGTAAATAGAAAAATCCCAAAGCAGCCATTGAAAATATTTAATCCCATGACGGGGGCCTCACTTACTACAGTGGAAATTAATGATAGAGAGAGAGAGAGGCAATGGAAGACAAATCTACGCAGCAGGAATACAAAGGGCAAGCCTGAACAAATTAATAACACCACTTCCCAGCTAACTGGTACTTTTCATCAGGGAACCTCAACACACTTTACAGAGAATACTTATTTTCCTGTCTCAAAGAGGCAGGGAGATAAATGGCAAGTCCAAAGGTCACATAGGAAGTGTGTAATGATTTTAAGAATAAAATTCAGCCTTATTCCCCTGTCTCTGGTCTAGCAGGTTCCTCCTTTCAAATTCCCCTGTGCCTTTCACTCTTGTTCTTTCAACCAACCACAGTGCCTTTGAAAACATTCCTATTCTTGTTCCTCTAACAAAGGACACTACACCAGGGGCCACTTGAGACCTAAGAAAACATTGTCCTTATCTTGCAATCTAATCTACACTCACCAATGTGCCAGAGATAGCATGAATCACCAGTGGAGGGGGAAATGCGTGGCTCCTTAGAAGAAGATGCACTGTCAGACCCTGGAGAACACCCCTTTGGGTTATCTGATGCTGATTGTATGGAAGCCATCTTGCAATTCTGTAAACTGTAGATAAGTGACAGCAATGCAAATACTTCTTGTCTATAGACATGTAAATTCTGTCCTGTCCAAGAGAGGTCCAACTGACTTCTCCCTCCCCCTGTGGAGAAAACCATTTTAGCACAGTTGCATACTCTTTCTAATATTTCTGATCTACAAAATGTGTCTGTTCTTTTCAATAGGTTATAACATCTGCCTGATTCCCTGATTAGGAAGTAGAATAAAATCTTTAGCATGTCTTCATTTTGATATCTGACAGTCATGATTTTACCCTTGTTGTGAAAATTATTTTTTAACACCAATTCAACCACAGAAATGATGTACCCCAAAGTTAGAAACACAGATGGGAACAGCATGAGATGTCAGAACTCAGATGAGAACCGATGGAAAAAATAGAGAGGTTGAAAATTCCTCTTGATCATGGTAGCACTGTAGAGCTCTAAATATTGGGTTGATCAAAAGTTTGAGTTTTCCATAACATCTTACGGAAGATGTTATGTTTTCCATAACATCCCTCCCAATGCAGGGAACGCTGGTTCAGTCCTTCATTAGGGAACTAAGACCACACATGCTGCCAGGCAACTAAATCTGCACCTCAGCTAGACAGCCTGCATACCACAATTAAGACCCAACACAGAAATACAGATACATAAATATATATTTTAAATATATGTGTGTGTATATATATATATATAAAATATCTGTAAGTCAGATATTTCATTCTCTATCTTATCACTACCTAAATCTTAACTCAAATACAAGCCATGTTAACTGGGTGCAAGACCTCAGCTCTGACAAATGTCAACTGACAGGGCAGTCCTGCTGAAAACCCGGACACAGTTTCGTAGGGGTTAGAAAAAGTCCCACTCCACCCCACCCCCACTGGATGAAACACGGTCCTATATTTGAGTTTATGGTTTGGCATATGGGATGCAGATTTTATGTGAACCCTTTCTTGTGCCTTCAGCTGGGCACCTTTGGGTGGTGCTCAACCTATAAAACTGTACATGGTGACCCAGACAGAAGGAATATTCACAGCCCAAGACCCAGAACCATTAGCAGGAATGTACAGCTAGAGAATGGCTGCTGCTCAGCAGGGCAAGAGATAAATCAAGAGGCTTATATCCAAGCTGACCCAATCTAGACCACGGAGGTCCAACAGCATTGCAGACCATCACTAACTCTGTGGCACCCTGCTCCAGCCACACACAGGGACTGGCTGGCAACTGCCCCATGACCGGATACTTTCCCTAGGGGGTCGAGGCAGGGGGTGGCAGTCAAGAAGCAACTGAGTGGTCACAAGAAGGAATGAAGTGCTGACATATGTTGCAACATGGATAAAATTTGAAATCATTATGCAAAGTAAAAGAAATCAGGCACAAAAGATCACATATTGAATGATTCAATTTCTATTCAGTGTCAGAAAAGACAAATCTATAGAAATAAAAAATAGACTCATGGTTGTCTAGGGTTGGCGGATGGTGTGGAGAATTGAAGGAGTTTTCCTAAGACATCCCAAGCTGTGTGCCTGGATGTTGTGACAGTGACGATGACAAAGTGATCAGGCTTTCTGGGAAGGGAGATTGCAGTGCAGGTTCACAGGAAAGCTGGCTTCATCCTCCCAACCCTTCTTACTGGCTAGCTCTGCCTCTATCCTTTAATATGCTCTTAGAAACACATTTTTGACTACTATCACAGCCAGTTTGCCTCAATTTTTTCCACTTTCCTTCCACCCTTAAGACCCCATTCCTCGCCCCCTTCATTCTTTGCTTGACAGATGGCAGGACAGGATCTGTGCAGACTGGGTCCCCTCACTGTCCTGACATCCAGGTCAGGCTCCAGCCCCTCTACAGCTCCAGCCACAATGGCCTGTCCTTAGTGACTCAGGTCTGCCTTCCTCCACTCCCCACCAGGCTCGAGCAAATGTGACTGCTCTGTCTGAAACATTCTCTCTGATCCTCTTCATCCAACTTCTTTCTCATCAGGTCACTTATTCATCCCTTCAGATCTCAAGCCAAGGGCTACTCTGGGGAGCCTTTCCTGATCTTTAGTCCACTGGCTCTCACAGCAACACTCCTCTCAAGTGTGTTTGTGTTCACTCAGGCAGGGCAGGTGCATTTGAATTCTCTAAGATAAACTCACACATGATCAGATTCTGTTGGCCAGATAGTGGTCAGGGAACTGGAGGAGGACAGGCTCCTGCTGTGGAATAATTTTTGCCTGTTTTGCCTTTCTCCACTGCCTCCCAGTCTCCAGTCTGTAGCAACAGACTGATAAGAAACACAAGTGACACTGGGGCCAAACACATTCCCACCTCTGTCAGGATGAGCTTCCCTACCTTTGGAATTAGACCAGGGAGAACAGAAGTTTGGAATCATATTGAGCGGAAAATACATAAGCTGTGGAGCCACATAGGCCTGGGTTTAAATAGCAGCCCTTTCCTTCTCTGTTGGTTGTCCGCTTACTCATCTGTGATGAGAGATGAATGAAAAGGAAACAATGGCTATGTGTACGGCCTGGTGTCTGCAACATGGTGAGCAGCTTGTAAACGTCCGTTTCCTTTCTTCACTCACATCTTCCTCATTCTTTATCAATAATTTCAGTAAGACTTTATTTCCTCTTTGGCCAGTCTCCAGTTTATCTAGATAGAACTTAAAACCACCACTGTCTAACTCGAGGAAGAAGGGAAAAGAGGTAGGATTTCGTTTCCCTATCAGCCAGTCCACTGCAGCCTGGCAGCCCCACAGCCTCGAAAGAAACCTGAGTGATCCCCCACTTATCCAGGATGCTGCTGATCAGGAAAGTGACTCATGGTATATGGACTGACTGGGACGGACAGCCTCCCTGTAAAGCTCTTGATAAATGCCAGGAATGCTCTGGTCCCTTCACATACTTGTCATATTAGATCAAAAATCAGAAGTCATGTTAGTGAAAACTGAAGGAGGATGATGGAGAACAGGATTCCTTGACCCTGAGGGCAGACGGAAAGAACATGGTGGTTGTCCAACACTTCTAGTCACTTAAATATTCCAAAAATACTTAATTGAGTGCTTATAATGTGCTGGGCACAGAGTGAGATGCTGAGGATGGACATAACTGTAGCAAAAACTAGACTGCAGCTACTCTCAAGGAACTTAATTTATCAACATAGGTAGACACTCATCCACTAGTCACCCTCAACAAATGAGTGAACCCAAACAGGTAAGAATGTGAAAGATGGACCACAGGGAATTCCCTGGCACTCCAGTGGTTAGGACTCTGCCAAGGGCCCAAGATCAATCCCTAGTTGGGGAAGTAAGATCCCACAAACTCCACGACGAAAGAAAGAGCAAGAAAGAGTCAAAGAGAGAAAGAGAGAAAACGAGAGAGAAAGGAAGGAAGAAAAGAAAGGAGAAAGAAAGAGTAGCTAACAAAGGAACAGGGTGAAGGGAAGTATCCCAAGAAAGTTGCACTTGAGTTGACTTCAAAAGAAGTTGGAAGTGCTATCCATGTGAAAGATGTGTGTTGGAAGGGATATCAGAAAAAGAGAAAGAATTCTTCAAACAGAGGGAACAGCATGTGCAAAGCCCAGTGACAACAAAGTGGTACAAAGAGAAGGGTACAAAGTCAACGTGACGGAGCCCAAGCACTGAAGGGAAGAATGAAACTTGGGGCTTATGACGAGAACAGTTCCTGATGACTGGGGAGAGGTGACTGGGGGTACACTCTTGGCTAGAAATATACCCCCGCAGTAAGTGCCTAGAACTAAAGTACTGGTACCAAAGTCCTGTAGGCCTCTTGGAGAACAGAGTAAAATGCAACTGAAGACAGGTTGAGAGTGACCATCAGTAATTTTTTATATTTCTCAAAATGAACAAGGTTGTGATACAGGCATATTCAAATGTTAAAATTCAAGCAGAACCAACTGAAACATATCTTTAACTGACAAGGCACACTTTTGTAATTTTTTCAGGGGAGACTGTTAAGCTGAAAATGAACTAAATGGCAGCGTTATTTCTCTGTAAACATATGTAATTGCCTTTTAAAGAATTCTCAAATGAAGATTACACCAGTGAGTGATAAACATTCATTTATTTCTCACAATATCAGAGAATGGGACCAGCAATAACAAGCTGCCTTTTCCTGTTTCCTCTTAAGTGGTCTCATTTATCTTGAGTTTCTATAAGCATTAACAATTTGTAAAATGAGTTAATTATGTTCTTGGAGGTTTAATAAAATCTACCAACTTGAGTAATATCCTGAAGGTCTTGAAATTTACCCACAAAACTTATAAAAAGGAGTAAATACATTTAGCTGAGCAGAACATCCTGTATATTTATAGATAGCATATATTATCCTACAATGGCCAAGCAAACTATACTGCTGAAAGACTCTCAATCATGCTGAGCTGCAAAAGGATCCCTCCTTTAAAGTTTAAAAAATGTTCATGGCAATGTATAAATACTGATAGAGAACCAAGCCAAGCATTCTGAATCCAAAGACTTTGGTGGTTCAGACTGGGAGAGAGACAATAATCGAGTTGAATTGTTGAAGAGCAAAGCGGGGATTTCCAGACCATCCATTGATCTTTAACAATCACTGGCATGAGGGAAACAGGGAAGGGACAGTGAAACAGAGGTGAGAATTGAGATGTCACATGGATTACATATAGGTTTTAACAGTTTAATTTTAGGTTGGTGTTTTGTCTCTCTTCTTTTTAAATGCGTTTTCTCTTTTTCCTCACTAGAAACTCAATTTGCCAACAAGTAGTAAATTGAATGACTCCAGTTTTCTCTTATTCTGTGTCCCTGGTCATTTGCCTGGAGTGTTATTAGGTGTGAAATGGGATGTGGCATAAGGGTGAAACACCAGGATCTGGAGTCCAGTTGCCTGTGTACGAACGCTGGATCTGCCCCCTTCCCAGTCATGTGTCTTTAGAAAGTCAGCCACAACCTCCAAGTGCCAGCTTCCACGTCTTTGAAACAAAGAGACTGAAGCAACACACACTTCATGGGGTTGTTGGGATGATTAAGTAAGATGTACGAAAGATACTTAGCTATAAAGGTTAGTGATCAGCGTCCCTCTGCTGAAAAGAGAGGCAGTATTTACAAGGTGGGAGAGAAGCTCATCCCCATCTCCTCCCCACCCCCGAAACCATCCTTGATGGAAGGGTCTCTAACTTCCATCACTCATATGCCATCCCAACAGACAGCATGTTATAACTGGGTCCCACCTGCACAATTACTTATAAATATGTTTCTCTTGAAACCGCATCCTTCTAAATTTCTTAAATGGATCTTCCTTCATATTACTACCAGAAATGGAAAGCCTGTCTTATTTGTCATAACTAGGAAGGAACCGTAAACATACAGCAAAAAAAAAAAAACCACACACACACATCATCCAGATTCTCTTGATACTGTTACCCTAGCAAAAACTCAGAGCTTAAGGCTGATGACTGCAAATTAGAGAGGTCCCAAAGAGATGACAGAACCAAGTAGATGTCAAACAATGTAAAAGGAAACACAACCCTCTCACCACGTGGAGTCTGCATCATCTGATGCTGGGGCAGCACACCATGTGAAACCCTGGTAACGTCCATCCCTCACAATGTCATCTAGAGTGACTTCTGTTGCAATTTGTGGGGATTTTATGGATAAGCAAGCAGTGTCAC
Source organism: Antilocapra americana (assembly GCA_007570785.1). Lineage (NCBI taxonomy): Eukaryota > Metazoa > Chordata > Mammalia > Artiodactyla > Antilocapridae > Antilocapra > Antilocapra americana. The sequence continues at coordinate 5,884,565 of ML662446.1, forward strand.
AAGGCAGCTGAGAATAATTCCAATATTCCCTTGGAAGGAAGGCTCCCAACTAATCCTAGTCCACTCATTTCTAAAACAGCAGAATGAGACATTAGAATTTGTGAAAATTACAGACCTGTGAATTCCCCTGGCAAACAGCAATGTATCAGCATATATATACGTGTATATATATATATATATATACACGAGGTGGGCTACTTAAATTGTATGCATCCTCAATCAGACACCCCTCTCTCCTGAAGTTAGATTTCTAAGTTGATGGTTCCTACTTCCCATCTCTGTCTATCAATGCCTTTGACCCAAATATCGTGTGAGTCCACCAGTACACATGTCCTTTAAAACACCCTAAGTGGGAAATATTATCTGTTGAGGATTAAAGTAGACATGTAATCACGTTTCATCCTGAGCTACGGCAGTCATCTAATACAAATGCCACATTCACTTAGGAAGGGTGTCTGTACACTGTAAATAGCAGGGGAATTGAAGGCGCTTTCCTGAATCGGCCTGCTCAGCAAATCTGAACTCATTTAGCCACAGATCCAGTTAATTCACGCTTCAGGGTTTGTACCACTCTAATAAGATGAATGAAAAAGCAAAGACATACACATGGAGGGAGTCCCTTTGCTTTGCATGCAATCAACTTCTGCTTTATGGGAACACATTATACAGATAATTCAGAAGCACCTGACAAACAATCCGTGCAATTCTGGAGTCTGCCCCAGGAAAGCACACCCTCTCTATCTGCCTGTTCCTCCTCTCCTGCCTGTCACATTCGCTTTAGCAATGATAGATGATGCTGTCTCATCCAGAAACTCTGTCAGCGACAGGAAATCCCAACCTGGGATTCTAAATTTGACCACAGATCATTCAGACGGACAATGGGAGTTACCTGATTTGTGGACTAAGCAAAAGCCAAAACCTTCCATGCAACAAAGAAAATGCATTTGTAAGTCAAAGGCATGTATTTCTTAGATGGAATCTGGCATGAGTACTGTCTGCGAGGAGAGAGAGAGGTTTCCTGGAAGGGGGTGGCAGGCTGAGCACTGAAGCATGGGAACATGTGAACAAACTGCAAGCACGTCAAGTGCTTCTCTCCACCCCCATCACCTTGCACGCCGGCCTGGAGGGCGGACAGGTCCCTATCACTCAACAGGCAGGCAGCAAACTCTGAGGGCAGAGGGAGTTACCTCGGCCTTATCTTGAGCTCCTCTATTAACAGACTTGTCATCACTTCACCAAGTTGTTAGTCACTGGAACAATTTGATGGAAAGAAATCTGTGTCCCAGGGAGAAACAAGTTGACCCAGATGGGCTGGTCCACGGGATCAAGTGGCAATAAACTCTGTTATCTCTCCTAGCCAGCAAACAAAAAGCTAAGCAAACACAGTTCACTATGAACATCTCCACGTGTCACGTATGGTGGTCATTATGCATCTGAATAAGCATCTTAAAAATACACTAAACCTGTAAACTCCACTGGAGTAAGTGACTTCTTTCACTAGTGACTTGGGTTTGTTGATCTGAAAATTACTCTTGTCTTGACAAGGCATGAGAGGACAAGTTAATAGAGAGTTCCAGTTAATCAAACACCCAGTTTATACAGATCATCAGTTGTCTCCTTTGCAGTGGGAAGAAAGGGATTAAGAGCCAAAGGCCATCTCTGGTCCTGGTTCTGCCACTGGACACATTACTAAGCCTTTGTAGATCTCAGCTTTCTTCTCTAGAGTGTGAAACTATTAGACTGATGAGCAGTTTTCAATTTGAACGTGGCAACACTCTGGTGAAGAGCTCCAACATAGTCTTCAAAATTAACTTATAATGAATACTGGCATTTATTAGTTTCCTTAAATCCATCGACTACTGAAGGAGATACTACTGTCACCCCCATTTTACAGATAGGAAAACCAAGGCTCAGAAAGGTCTACAACTGGCCTGAGGGTCACCCAGCCAGCCAGAGGCCAAGGTAGGACTTGGAACCCATGTGGTCTGCTCTTAAGAACTCCACTATATGCCTCAATAATAGTTAATAGCGGTTATCTGTTGTTTAGTTGCTAAGTCGTGTTTGACTCTGTGAGCCCGTGGACTGACTATAGCCCACCAGGCTCCTCTGTCCATAGGATTCTCCAGGCAAGAATCCTGGAGAGGGTTGCTATGTCCTCCTCCAGGGGATCTTCCCAACCCAGGGATTCAATACCTATATCTCCTGCATCTGCCAATGGTTAATCAGTTATAGCCAATCAGTTGACAGACTGTCAGCTATAGGAGATTTGAAACTTAAGATAAAAGTCTATTCTCACCAAACCAATTCAGCAGGGTTTTGTTTGCTTGTTTTCTTGAGAGACCAAGAGATGGGATTATATAACACAACCTGGGGGTTGTGTCACAAAAATGAACTCAACCCACTGGCTAAACCAGAAGACAGATTGACAGGCACCTGCTGACCAGAAAACACGCCAGAAACCAGGCTGCAATATACTCACTTCCCTTCTGGCAGTACCAAAACTCTGCCCTGAAGCAGTGACAATCCTGGGCCTAAAACAGCTGGGAGGACCTTGACAGGTTTATCTCCTCCAGCTCCTGGGATGTTTCCTGCTAGCTGTCAGATTGAGATCACCAAACCAATTCTCTCAATTACCTCCTTGGCAGGCGATCACACCAGAGCAGCGCCTTCTCCACCTTGAACCCAGCAGCCTCCTGTCCCCATGGAGACAGCACATTGTCCTCACAGAGTCCAGTCCCAGAGGTGTGGGACTCCTGAAAGCATTCATGTGATTCCTGCATGAATGTGGTCGGCTCCTCCGTGTGGTTGGTCACTACAACCATGTGTGGACTGTGTGTGAGCAGCCCCATGGCTCCAGAACACTTGGCTAAGCAGATAATATCCCAATTATCAGCAAGCACCTGGAATTCCAGCCAGCCTCCCTCCAGGCACACAGCCTACACGTGACTTATGTAAGAGAAATGGACAGTAGCCAGAAGTTACTAAGGGCCTACTAGGTGTCAGTGTCTGGGACAGAAATGAAGCTCTCAGAGCTGTCTACCAGTCCCTGTTGCCGATTTCCTAAGTGCTCCTTTAGGGAACCACTCAAATGCTTCCAAGTTTATTGAGGACTGATGCTGAAGCTGAAGCTCCAATGCTTTGGCCACCTAATGTGAAGAGCTGACTTATTGTTAAAGACCCTGATTATGGAAAAGACTGAAGGCAGGAGGAGAAGGCGGCGACAGAGGATGAGATGGTTGGATGATATCATTGACTCAATGGACATGAGTTTGAGCAAACCCCAGGAGATAGTGACAGGGAAGTCTGGTGTGCTGCAGTCCATGGAGTCACAAAGAGTCAGACATGACTGAGCGACTGAACAACAATATAATGAAATGATACAGGGTGAGTATGTACTTCAACCAAAATAGGCCCATAAGTGAAGGCAGCCTCAAAATGTCACATACTGTGGATTCCACTCATCTGATGCTCAAAAAGACAGAATTATAATGATGAGAAACAGATCAGTGGTTGCCAGGGGCTATGGGTGGAAGGCAGGAGCTTTACAGAAACAAAGGAACAGGTGTGTGTCCTGATTATGAGGGTGATTACAAGCAGCTACGCATGTGCTAAAATTCCTAGAAAGTGAAAGAGTGAAAGTGAAATCACTCAGTTGTGTCCCAACTCTTTGTGACCCTATGGACTGTAGGCTACCAGGCTTCTCCTTCCATGGGATTTTCCAGGCAAGAGTATGGGAGTGGGTTGCCATTTCCTTCTCCAGGGGATCTTCCCAAGCCAGGATCGAACCCAGGTCTCCTGCATTGCAGGCAGATGCTTTACCCTCTGAGCCACAAGGGAAGCCCCTAGAACTGTAAAATTCCTAGAACTGTACATAAAAAAGCGGGGAGCCCATTTTACTGTTACGATGTGGGCTTCCCTGGTGGCTTAACGGTAAAGAATCTGCCTACAATGCAGCAGACACAGGTGACCTGGGTTTGGTCCCTGGGTCAGGAAGATCCCCTGGAGGAGGGCATGGTAACCCACTTCAGTATTCTTACCTGGAGAATCCCATGGACTAAGGAGCCGAATGGGCTACAGTCCATGGGGTTGCAAAGACTAAATCGACTTAGCACACACACATATGCAGTGTAAAAAATAAAAATGTGTAAAAGACCAATGAATAGGTTTTCTTCCAGAAGATGATTTTTCTGCATCATTTTATTTTCTAATTTAAGTCATACTTTGAATACTATTGATTATCTCACAAGTTTTAATGGTTACAGCTGCAGGAGAGATGAAATGAAGTAACATATTAAAATGCTTTTAGAATAGAAAGGACAGGAAAGATGTCATAGGAGTGGTAGTACCTTGGAGAATTAAGTCAAATTAGGCTTCACAACCTCCTGTCAGACAAGGGTTTGAGGGCCTGGGTGCCCCCAAGCCCTGCAGCCAAGGGCCGCTGCCCTTAGAACTTCACTTCCTTCATGTGTGGAAAGAGGCGTCTAAGAGGGGATTATTTCTTTGTGCCCTTCAATGCTATTTCACAATTCCTTAAGTGCAGAGACCCATAATTGAGAGTTAGTTGTTTTCCTTTAATACTTAAAATAGAACAAGTTTGTCCTTTAAAATGGAAAGTAATAAGGTCATGAATGAAAGCTGATGAAATTCTAGTCTTGTGAGAAATTCCACTTTCTGACAGTCCTGACAGTGCCTCTGACAAAGGAAAACACAATGACTCTGCTTCTGAAGAGCAGGGTGCAAATATACTCAACCAGTACTCCTCAAAGCCGGGAGAAGCCTGCATCATCACAAGCTTGACTAAGACCCGTCCTGTGAATTGATCAGGGAGAGGTTAACTGTTTGGAAAGCTGCGGTGTATTTTTCAGCAGTGTCTCATGAGGCAGACTGGGAGTGGCTGTGGAAAGATGATGAGGAGATTCAACACACAGGATGTTCACCAGACAACATTTTTAAAACATGCCCTTCACCTACCGCCATATTAGCAATTCAGACAGATCTTGGAAAATTACATATATACACTCTCCATCACTCTCCACCAGAACCACATCTTCCCATGCATTTCTTTCTCATGAATTTAGTGCCAGCCCCCATGAGCTGTCACCTTCCAGTCTGCAATTCAATTGAAGTAACTTCCAGAAATGTCCTAATTACAGTTGGGCATCACTATTACATTAGAGGGTTAAATACAAGTCTCTGGACTTGAACCTGCAGAGATTTCCAATAATAAAAGGTACTTAGAAAGTTTTGATAAAGCACCAGTCAACCTTAACACTTAAGTGGGAAAAACTGTTGCAGCTCAAAATTCAACCCTCATGCAAAACTCTGAGGGCAAGGCAGCAAAAGGCACCACCACAGCAAAAAAGAAAGAGCAAAAGAGGAAGCAAAGAGAAAGGAAAAACATGTACTCCATAAATTACTCACATAAATCAGTTTAGGCAGACTATGATTATTTTTAAAGGAAGAAAGCCCTTAGAGATAAATTCATAGAAAACCTACAATTCCTCCTTTACCAGGGAAAAATGTCACAACAAGGAGATACATTAGTAAGTGGCCAACCACTGCCTTTGCTCCAACTAAATCCTTCCATGGAGGATAGTCAGCAGGAGGAAATTGGAAAATCAAGGCTGAGGCTGATGTGAGCCATGGAGTAGGGGACATCTGGGCCACCTCCCAGTTTGGTGGGGGTAGGAGAATGGGGCTTCCCTGGTGGCTCAGACAGTAAAGCGTCTGCTGGCAAGGCAGGAGACATGGGTTCAATCCCTGGGTTGGGAAGATCCCCTGAAGAAGGAAATGGCAACCCACTCCAGTATTCTTGCCTGGGAAATTCCATGGATGGAGGAGCCTGATAGGCTATAGTCCATGGAGTCGCAAAGAGTCAGACATGACTGAGCCACTTCACTTCAGGGGAATAGAAAAGAAGCCTCTGGTGCTCTACTTAAGAGTGTTTCTTTCACTATTTCATGCTCCTTCCAAGACATATTCCACACTCCAGACAAAAAGATGTTCCTATGAAAGTGAAAGTCACTCAGTCGTGTCCGACTCTTTGTGACCCCATGGACTATACAGTCCATGGAATCCTCCAGGCCAGAATACTGGAGTGGGTATCCTTTCTCTTCTCCAAGGGATCTTAACAATCCAGGGATTGAACTCAGGTCTCCCACATTGCAGACAGATTCTTTACCAGTTGAGCCACAAGGGAAGCCCAGATGTTCCTATTCATTGAATCAATTCCCCATGTCACCAGATAGAGATCATAGGGAATGTGGGATTCAGTTCTGGTCCCTTAACACCCTGCAGCCATGAATAAAGCCAGGACTCTGGGAAGGGTCTCAAACATCACAAATTTTAAAACGGAATGTAGGAATGAAAGTTGAAAACTGTCTTCAAAGGGATTCCTCAAGCAACGCAACCCTGCATATATAAAAGCATCAGCAGGCTCAGATTAAAGGACTCAGGAAAGAGAGTTATTTTCAGAAATAAAAATCCTTTTCCCTCCCTCTTGGCTAGGGCAGCAGAGAGAGAAGAAACACCTGGCATGGAGCCCATCTGGGCCACAAGGAGTAACAGTCAGGCGCAAGTCCCAGAGCTGCTCCCTCTTGGGTTCTGGCATTTTAACAGGGATCCACCCTATTAGAAATGATGTCAGGAGTGATTTATGTGGACTCACGTATGCCACTCATTCATCCATTCACTGTTTATTGAGGACCTGTTAAGTGCCAAGGGCTCCAGAGATGCTGGGGATGGAGAAAGGTGCTAGTCACGAGGGTCTTCTCAGATCTATTCCCTCCCTTTCCCCTGCTGTGTTTTGGTGACAAGGATAACCTCCACAGGCTGCATGTTTCCCCGGGGCAGCCTTGACAACTGGTTCACAGCTGGCTTCAGCCAATGGGAGCACTGGGGGAGCTGGAGACCAGAGGGCGGGAGAAGCAGGCAGAGCTTGCTTCTCTGCTGACTGCCTCCCTCTCCTCTCCTCTCCCTTGGATGGTGCCTTCAGCAGTGATGGGATCTCCTCCCAATAACCATCTCCATCCCTGGTCCCTCCAGGCCCAGGTTCCCTTCTCTTTCTAACCTCTGGGTTTCCCTGAGGTGGCCTAGTTGACCTTTCCACTCTTCCTAAACCCAGGTACCTAGTTCCCCATATTCAATTTCCTCTCTCAATCCACCCTGTCTTCCTGATTGCATTCTGACTCCTACAGGCATTGAAGATGACTAACCAGATCCCCGTCCTCTTAGAACTTACATTCCAGTGGGGAGAAACCCAAAGGGCAAGAAAACAACAAAATAAACAAAAAAATGATAGTTCCTGGTTGTGTTAAGGGTTATGAAGGAAATCAGCAGTAAGGTGCAGGAGTCAGGGGCACAGGGTATATCAGATGGCAAAGACACATCTCCCCAAGATCTGAAGAATGCAGTAGAATCCACCCATGAAAGGAGGGGAAGAGCACTCAGGCAGAGGAAAGAAAAAAAAAAACAAGTACAAGTGTTAGTCGCTCAGTTGTGTCTGACTCAGAGACCCCATGGACTGTAGCCTGCCATGCTCCTCTGTCCATGGAATTCTCTAGGTGAGAAGACTGGAGTGGGTAGCCATTTCCCTCTCCAAGGGATCTTCTTGACCCAGGGATCAAACCCACGTCACCTACATTGCAGGCAGATTCTTCACTGTTTGAGCCACCAGGGAGGCCCAAACAGCATGACAAAGAGTGGGGTGCAACAACCAGCGCGGTCGGTGTGTGTTCAGAGTCAGAATCATTTTGGCCAAGTTATAGACAATGTCCCTTACTGTCCGTAGAGATAGAGATTCTCAAATCCCCCTCCTTCAAATTGCTTCCCTACCCAGATATATTACCCCTTCCAAGAGACAAATAACCATTGTCCCAGCCAACCTGTACAAATAAGGACAGAGGGGACAGCCACAGCTCCTGAAATGGGGGCTTTGGCCCCCCTCGTAACAACTCCAATGCGTTCTGAGGTCAAAGGAGAGGAGAGGTTAACACATGTGTGCACACTAGCCTGTCACTCAAAGGTCCTAATGATCCCTCCCTCCCCTAACCATTTTGGAAGGTTGCCAGCACAAACCTAAGAGCACACCAGCATACGCTCACCCGCTGAGGTGGTCCACTGGACTATCCAGACTGGGAGTGAGACTCTCTCCCCTGCCCCCTTGGACTAGCAGAGAGCTTCAAGTTTCCATGCTTTGCTCTGCTTCTCAGTTCTTTCTCTGCTACATCAGCCAGCCTCTCTCTCATTTTCTCAAAGTGACAAATGTATGCTGCCAAGCAAAGCTGAGGGAAAGGAGAAAATAGAAATGTAGTTCCCATCGTGCCTTCTTCCCTGAAATGCTACTAATCTGGCATTTAGGTTGTTTGCTCCTTTAATCAGAATGCCATTAAGAAATCTCTGCCGGGTTTCTGTACACAGTTTTTCTCTAATGAAGCATCAAATCTCTTTCACAAATAATAGCTGTGTCACATCCAAGCACTCTGGCCCCCGCCAGCCAGCAAGGCTGCAATCCCCAACAAATTCAGTGCCTCTTTCAGGTCTGTTCCTTTCAGAATGACCTGCTACCCTGGCCCTTGAGTGGAACCTATCTGGCTCTGGCAACTTGGAGAGACAAGAGCAATCAGTGATTTTCAAGGAGACAGTGTTGTGTCCCCAGCATTTGACACAGCATCTTGGAAAGTGACCCTTTATGAATGTACTTTTGAATGTCCACATCCTTCCTGGTTGCAACTCTGGGTCCAAATCTGCCCCCCAGTGAAGAGACTTGTAAATCCTGGACTGAATCCCTGCACAGTGAGGGTGGACATGGTCAGAAACAATCCATGATGAGGTGCCCCTGGAGCAATCAGTGAGGGGCACAGCAGGGCCCTGCTAAGCATGACATTTAGCCATGCCCAGAGGCCATGGTCTCCAAGTACTCATTGATATGCTTCTCTTGGAAGGCAATACGGTAACAGCTATCTAAGTTTAAGATGTATATAACCTGGCACCCATCAATGACACTCATTGGGGATTATGCCATAGATAAACTGGCACACATGTACAAAAAAAAAAGTTAAGAAGGTACTTGCTATAACATTGTTTATTACAGCAAAAGATTACAAACAACCATGAGGTCTCTGAACAAGGGGCTGCCTGGTTGCATATATTCTGATATACCAGTACAATGGAAAACCATGTAGCTGTTAAAAAGGGTAGGTATAGAAATCCTGCTGGGAATAGATCATTAATTGTACCATTTGCAGAGATGTGGATATATCTAGAAACTGTCATACAGAGTGAATTAAATCAGAAAGAGAAAAACAAATATTGCATATTAATGCATACATGTGGAATCTAGAAAAAGGGTACAGATGGACCTATTTGCAAAGCAGAAATAGAGACATAGATGTACAGGAGAAACGTATGGACACCAAGTGGGGAAAGAGAGGATGGGATGAATTCAGAGACTGGGATTGACATACCTATATATACTAGAATGTATAAAACAAATGGCAACTGAGAACATACTGCATAGCACCGAAAACTCTACTCAGTGCTCTGTGGTGACCTAAAGAGGAAGGAAATTCAAAACAGAGTGGATATATGTATATGTGTGGATGATTCACTTTGCTTTTCAGTAGAAACTCACATAACATTGTAAAGCAACTATACTCCAATAAAACATTTTTACAAATAAAATACAGTAGTGTGAAAATGAGCTATCATTTGTGTTTTCAAAAATGGGGAGTTACACATATACACACATGTATGTGTGCATATATGCTTATGCACGCATTGACTCTTACTAGAAGGATACACTGGAAATTAAGAATGAACACAGTTTCCACATCTGAGAAGAAGAAATGGGGAATGGAACACCAGAAACCAGGGGTGAAGACATATTTTTAAGTAGTTTTTTTTTTTTTTTTTAACAAGTACAAGTTCTCTGTTAAAATTTTTTTTTTTTTTTAAAGAGCAAATCCAATGCTCCCTGAGACTTTGGTCACTAAAACAGAGAAATCATTCATTGGAAGTTGGGGTAGACAGGATAACCATCTCCCAGAGACATCCACATCTTAAGCCCCAGAAACTGTGGATGTCACCTTACACGATCAAAGGGCCTTTGCTGGTGTGATGAAATTAAGGCTCTGAAGATGAAGAGACGGTCCTGTTCAATCCAGGTGGACATTAATGTAATCACAGAATTCTCATTAAAGGAAAGCAGGAGGCTCAGAGTCAGAGGAAATGCGACAATAGGAACAGAGGTCAGAAGGACATGAGGAAAGAGCCATGAGTCCAGAACTGCAGGTGGCATCTAGAAGCTGAAAAAGCAAGGGAAGGATTCTCTCCAGGAGCCTCCAGCCTGGCCAGCACCTTGATTCTAACCCAATGAGACTGATGCTAGCCTTTAAACTTCCAGCATGGTGAAATAATAAATTTGTGTTAAGACATTAAATTTGTGGTAATTTGCTATAGCAGCAATTATAAACTAATACAGAGGCATACTTTTAAAACAGTCTAATTGATGTGTCAGAAGGGTGACAATTAGACAGGCTCACTCCAAGTGGTGGCTCATTGGCCCTGACTGATCCTTCTGCTGGAGACAGGTTTTCCATAACTGTCAGTTACAATAAACTTTGATGAATGACAAACATCTCCCTTAGTCAGCCTGCTACAGCTGCCACCCCAGCCCCACACACGAGTAAACTTAGCATCCATCTGGCCTAATTAACAGGATGGCATCTCTCCCCTAACATGTGTCAATCCCACTTGTCAGGCAAGAAGAAAACAGATGAGAGGTCCTACCTGCCAACCTGCTTAACAGGAGTTATAAAACATAAAAACGTCTAGGTGGCTTATGTGGAGAAAAAGCAAAAGCTCTTTCTGGGGCCCTGGTATAGCCCATTGTGAACCTGAACTTCCCTCTGCCTTTGAATCATTCACCTGACTGCACCCAAGACATCTAAGGAAGATGCAGAATGTTTCATTGCTTCAGAAATTAAGACCACCCCCCACTGTGTGATTGAGGACCTAGTTTCTGCCAAGAAGACTGCAGAGATACAGAGGAAACTGTGAGAGGTAAAGTGTGTAGTAACAGCCTTCTGGCTTCCAGAGAATCACAGAACCCAAGACAGAGTCCCATTGTCTTTGTCTCAAGAATAGAGTCCAAACAAGTGGCCCTGTCACACTCGACACAATGCAACGTGGAGCCAAATCGCTTGCCTCAACCTACATTTCATCTACAGGATGCTGTCACCATAATTCTTAGAATCTTAAACACAAGATTATTAAAGAGCTAAAGATATAATAGCAAGAACCTCAATGGAAACACAGCTATTCCCCCCCGCCCCGTGTGAGGAACACAAGCCTTTATCATGTTCTTTCATTCAAGTGACAGCTTCACGCAAGCTCTGGGGTTGCAGTGCATGACTCTGCTCTGGTCATTTATAACCCATTGAATCATCATCTCATTAAGTCAAAGGAGATTAGTATGTGAACCTATTTTGTAAACTGTAAGGCACTACACATGGGTCTGGTGGCAAGACTAGCTAAGCCCTAAATATACACAATTAATTTGGCTGCACACTAAGACAGATGGTACAAAAGAGACAGCCTTTACCTATGTGAAGAAGAGGAGAAAAGAAATAAAATCCGTTTTCTTGTTCAGCCAGGTTATATCTGCTCTCTCATTCCCCAGCCTCTTTATTGCCAGGATGATCTGAACACCACAGGTGTGGAGAAAGGAAACCGCACTTCCTCTCTTTGTTAATTTCTCCTGCCTAGACTCCAAGAGGGGAACACAAATGAGGAGACTTGGGCATTAACTGGCCCCCAAATGAACGCACACAGTAGTCCCAGCAGTGACACCAAGTGATGATGACTAACCCTCAGGGCAGCAAAACTGGTATCCATCCCAAAGGCCTCTGGCTTACCACTCCCTCCCAAGGCAGGCCCTCACAGTCATTGAAAAACATTAGCAACATCTACTTGTGATCCAAACCAGTGTAATGAATTTTCTCACAAGAATTCAACAATAATTGTAACCCAGTGCAGTTTGCAAACCAGAGAAAGCTTGTCAACAATGAGAACTAACTGGCTACAAATGCCCAAGAGTTAGGAGGAAGGAGTTCTCAGAGGGGCCATCAGAAATAACCAAGAGGACTCCCCTCTTGGTACAGTGGATAGGAATCCACCTGCCAGCGCAGGGGACATGGGTTAGATTCTGGTCCAGGAAGATTCCAGGAGAAACCAAGCCTGTGCATCACAACTAATGCAGTACGTGTGCCCTAGAGCCCATGCTCCACAAGAGAAGCCATGGCAATGAGAACCCCATGCACCAAAGTGAAAAGGAATCCCCACTCACTGCAACTAGAGAAAGCCTGTGCATAGTAATGAAGACCGAGCACAGCCAAAAACAAAAAAAAATCCACTAAAAAGTGTATTAAATATGCATAGTTAGGCACCATGAAATATCTTGTAATAAGTAAGAGACATGTAACTCTACTAAAAAAAAAAAAAAAAAATCCCCAGATGCTTTTAACACCCATCTGAGCTCAGGCCCTACAGAGTCAGGTGATCTGCCAAAGGTCCCCTCACTTAAGGCTCCCTGCCACCCCCTGCCTGACAGTCAGCAAATCTAGAGAGGAGTGGGCCTCAGCAGCCAGGGCTGCTGTTTCCAGTGCCCACCAGAGGGATGGCCCCTAAAGCCAAAGCCACTGTGGGCTTCCACTGTATATAGGCAGGGAGGACCATCTATAGGAGCTCCTCACCAAGGTCAGCTGAGCAAAGATGATCCTCAATACCCACCCTCCAAGCACCAAAGAATCTGTACCCTAGAGCTTCAGATGATGCTCCCATTTGAGGAGTAACAAAGCCGTCTTTGCACAACAGATGTGGTGGTTATTGTAGCTCTTTCCCCACAAATATCTGCCTTCCAGCGAGTTCTACAGTCACACAGCCTTATGCACAGGGGAGCTTGGGGGCTTTCTTATCATGCGCTCGCAGAGCTCTCAGACTGTGCTCATTTATACCACATGCTTTTGGGGTTGTGATATGGTCTACACCTTCCAACCTTCCCCTACCCACCTTTAACTGCTGCCACCCACATCCTTCATTTAAACATCATCGCAATGCTAGCTGGATGCTGCACATGTTGAGTAAACATTCCCCCTAATCTGATATTCTCCCCCAAAGAGCCACATTTTAAGGCTTTCAGCGTGGGTCTTAAGGAACTGCCACTCTGGCAGCCCAAATGAGCAGCAAAAAAGACCTCCCTCACCAACCCGGTGTCTGGATTTCCCATCTGGCCCATGCCTGGAGCTGCGTAACCCTCTGGCCCTCCTCCAGCAAGCCGCAAAATGTAATTTCATATTCTGGGTCCAAGTGGACGCTTTCTGAGAAGCCAGTGTAACACATCAGGCTTTGGAAATGAGTTTAGGTTGTTTTTATACTTTCCATTACCCAGGTTGCTCTGGAATGCAGCTCCTAAGAGGTGCAGTCTGCCTTCCCGTCAAGGAGCTTAAGAAAAGGGGAAAACAAAGGAGACAAAATCTGCGCCAGAGGCCTGGGGTCAGGAACTCAGAGCAGTCTGCTTCTGTGGTTCCCCGGTCAGCCCGCCACCCTCCTCCACTTCCACAGTGCTTGTGGCTAGAGCAAACCGTGTGGGAAAGCAGAGACTTTTGTCCTGAAAGCACAGTCGCAAACACTCCAGGGCTAGAAGGACCTCAAATTTCTTCTGCCTCGTCCTTGTCCATCAAACAGGTCCACTGCACTGATCCTCCACAAAGCTGTGCACAGAGGTTAAAGAGCCACCGGAAAGGTAGGCAGAGCCCTGCTCATTCCACCTGCTCCTCTCCTAGGGCAGGGCTCCACCATCTCACACTGAGCCCCTGTGGAATTAGAAGAAACAACCCCCTTGAGGTCAGGGTCTCATGCCCTCTCATTTCCTTGGCCAGGTACCCTTGTGCAGCACACAATGGGAGCAACTGTACGGTACAATCCTGCCTTATTAAGGGAAAGCCACCTCATTGGACCTGGAGAAAGAAAGCTGAAAAAGTGCAGCTTTGGCTCTCATTACATTTTCTGGACTACTTCTGAAAACCAAAGTTCAGTTCAAATCCCAGTTCCATCACTGATCTGTTCTGTGACTTGGATCAGCTTATTTAACCTCTCTATTCCTTAACTCCTTCCCCATAAAATGGGAAAATGGTAGCACTTATTTAGTAGGACTGTCGAGAGGAATAAATGAGCACATGTATTTAAATCACTGTCTCATTATGTTATTAGATCAATTCCAAGAGTCACATTTTCCAACACAGAATGATTATAAAGTCAAGATATATTTTACCCTCAATGAATATTTTAACACATACCTAATATAGCATTTTCTTCTATCTCTTTTATCCAAAAAAGCAGTTATTAAATCGGTGGTACATCTTACTAAGCATTGTATTTTAGAATCAGGGAAATATAGGAAGGAAATATTTTCATGACCATTTCATGCACAGCAACAGATGCAAGACTCCCCTCTTCTTGGGGAATTTGGCAGCTTAGTTCAATGCCCCTGGGGGAAAAGGTGCCACCCTAGCCAGCATCTCCTTCCTTCCCCAACCCCTCCAGACCCTTTTCCATGCTCTCAAACCCAAACCCTGAGAAGCCCTGCAGGAGGAGCTGGGTGTCCAGTGGCTATCCAACCCTGACTGCTCCCTGGGGTCCTAGGGAGCTGGGCCACCCTAGAGGTTCTGATTTAATTAGTGGGAGTGTGCCTGTAAAGCTCCCCAGAGGATTCAAACAGGATGCAGCCAGGATTGAGAATTATGGCTCTACTTAGTCTCATCACCATATGATGTCTGAATCCACCCAGGCCTGGCAGTTAACAATAGCTGGCAGCCTCCTCCCTAATTCCAGGAGAATGGAAGCTCTCACTAACTTAGGTCACAGAACACTACAGGAAAAAAAAAAAAAAAAGACAGGCTCTTCCTCAGGGAGAGCCTTTGTTGTTCTGAGATGAGGTTAAGTCCTCAAAGGCAATTTTAAACTCAGAAACTAGGAAACCTACCCTAAAAAAAAAAAAAATTCCTTCTTTCTAGCCAGTGAAGCTGAGATACCTGCATATTAACCTATTTTGAATTTCGTAGAATCTTTTGACTTACAAATGATCTAATTCTCCAAACCAACC
The DNA here is from genome assembly GCA_007570785.1 of Antilocapra americana. Lineage (NCBI taxonomy): Eukaryota > Metazoa > Chordata > Mammalia > Artiodactyla > Antilocapridae > Antilocapra > Antilocapra americana. The sequence continues at coordinate 5,899,725 of ML662446.1, forward strand.
ATACTGAGAATGTAAGATAACTTTTATGCTTGCTAGATGCCATAAAAAATGGTGAATGGTAAGGATAATTGTTAAAAGCCAATTTCTTCTAACACGTTAGGTAAATCGGTTTCCAGGTAAACTAGATTCACTTTTGAGGGGTTCTGCCTTCCCTCTGGCATCCATGCCAACCTTTTCTTTTTATAACACACCTTGCTTCCCCTCCATGTTCTCTTTTCGGAGCTACACTCCAGCAAATTATAAACGTTACTCATTTCACCGACCACAGAGATACTATCCCACGTTGGAGAATTAGTGTGAGCTGGCTTCAACTGCACTTTAATTGACCCCCTAGAGGGGGTGTGCATATAATTCCACGTGTACCCAACATTAGAAACTCTGTGATTGGGCAATAAATGTTTAATTCCCTGAGAAATTGGCAAAAGCTACACGAGTCATCCAAGATGCTTTTAAATCACAGTAATGGGAGCACCTCACAACAGCTTAATGTTTTCAACCGGTTGGAAGGCAGAGTCCCAGACAGCCAGAACTCAGTGGCAAATCAAAACCAATTAAAGTCAGGCAGGGTGGCCTCTCATCCCAGATTCCAAGGCCTGGGAGCAGGGTTGCAAAGGGCCAAGTGGAAGAGCTGCTGAACACTGAAGGCCCACTGTGCCAGGAGGAGGGTTGGGTGCTATACTTTCCCATTGAACTTCCTTGTCACAGTCCCCGGAGGCAGGTCATACCAGACCTGGGATTCAGTCCTACTCCCTCTGATTTCCAAGTCTCTTTCTATAAATAGGTGGGGCAACTTGCTCCCCATCCACAGATCCAGATCTGGGAAACAGGGTGTTTCAATGATTCTAGGAGCTCTTGGTTGAGAATTCTGTTTTTGCATCTTTGTATTGCTCCCCAGCTACACCGCTCCTTAAGCAACAATGTCCTGTGACCAATCTTATATATAAACCCTCATTCCACCGGGGGAAGCTGTGGGACCTTGGGCAAGTTATCTAGCTCCTCTGACTTCAATTTCTTCATCTTCAAAATAGAAACAATAATACCCACAATGCTGCAAACATTAAATGAGTTCATTTATGACGGTGGATTACTGCTATTACCATCACTGGCTCTGTCTTTCTTGCTCTATTATCTGCCTTCTCAAAGGTTTAAGTGTCTTGTAAACCCCTAAGGGCAAGTCTTGTTTTTCTTTTATCCCCTCAGGGTCTAGCTCACTGTAGGTGCTTAATAATCATTGTTTTATTCTAGATTTGGAAGTCTAATGAGGTCATTTTCCTAAACTGAAGGGACTTTCTTTTTTTAATGAAGTTTGCATTTTTATTTTATTTTATTAATATCTTTATTTTGGCTGCGCCACAGCATGGCACGCAGAACCTTAGTTCATCAATCAGAAATTGAACCAGTGGCTCCTGCAGTGGAAGTATGGACTCTTAGCCACTGGTCCCCAAGGGAAGTCCCTAGGACTTTCGACAAACTTCTACTACTAAAGCCAACTGTAACCCCCATCCTATAAAAATCCATAAGAGAGGTAAGTCAGTTGAAATCTTAAGCTGCCACTAAGCCCCCACAACTTTCCAGTGTGGGCCAAAGAAGGCACATTCCCTCCAATGCTAGGCTCTACACCTGCCACTCAGTGTGGCCCCCAGACCAGGGGGGATCAGCGTTCCCTGGGAGCAGCATAGAAATGTCAGTGCTTGGGCGCACCCATAAAAGCTGGGGTTGAAAGACAGAAGCTATTTCAACAAGATGACAAGGCAACCTTTATAAGACTTATGAAGCTGTGGACTCCAAGTTCGACACCCTGGCTGCACATCAAAATCACCTGAGAGAAATTTTAAAGATACTAAGGAGCAGGTCCCACTCCCAGAGATTCTGATTTAATTGTTACAGGGGGGATGGATGGCCCAGGATTCTCAAAAGTTCCCTGAGTGTTCTAATGTGTTCTGACATAGAACTCTCCCATCAGTCCTCCCTGGCCCATACCATACCACCAAAATGTCTTGGCCGCATACCTTTCTACTTCACATACCTTTCTACTTAAATAACTGCCTTCTAACAATCCCAATTTTAGGACTTCAAAGACAAGCTGTATAACCTTGGGCAATAGAATTTTAGCAAATACTTATATAGTACCTACTATATTTCAGGAACTGTTTTAAGTATTAATATATGTTAACCAAAGAGTTTTATCTGTTAGCAACCCTAAGGTACAAGTACTCATACTGTCCACATTTAATATATGAAAAAACTAAGGAAAAAGATGAGTAACTTATCCAATCTGGCAAATTCAGACTCTGAGCCCATAGACTCGCGGTCTGTGCTAACCATTATGTTAATACTGTTTCTTCATCAGCACTAATACTGAAAATCACACTCACTCAGTCTACTCATTTTCAGATCTATTGAGTCCAACACATTATTAGCTTTTAATGTTATATTAATTTATTATCCTTTCTTCTCTTTCATGTCGGAGATAAGACTGGTAGTTGTCCTCATGCCTGGACCCAAAGAAATAACAAAATAAACACTTCAGTCTAATGCTAAGGTATCAATGGGACATATTGATGGGTCAAAAGGCCATAAAGGGTCTACGAAATCACACCTCATTTGCCTTCTCATGGAGGTGGACTACCTCACTACTCAGAAATATAGGAAGGGGAAAAGGTAGAAGGGAATGCGGGAAAGATAAAGAACGAGGCCACTATCTTTACCCTGTGAGAATCTTCCTCAACTAGGGAGTTATCTTAGAATGACTGAAAGTTATTAGCAAGGGACTGGAAAAATAATACGATCCAGCCATCTGTTATGGCTTAGAAATAGCTAACACACATGTCTTAGAGATTCTGAGGTCTCTGGAGGTGACTCCACTCAAGTCCCTCATTCACAATGAGTCACACCTCCTATCTTCACCCCCACAAGAGAAAGACCCTGAGTACTAGGGTTTCCACACCTTCTCTCCCCCAGTCCTTCAGATCTCAGCAGTCAATCACTGAGGCCAGGAGAAGGGAATGCTGACAGCCAACTGGAGAAGGACTCTCTCCTTGTTTGCTTGGCTCTTCCATATAAGGTCATTGCTGCAATGGTAAAACGACATAGGGAGGACATTTTGAGGTAGGTACATGGTCAAAGAAATATTTGCCTTTGTCTTAAGTCACCCAGAGGTGAGTTACTGGTTGGAGCTGTCTGATCTGGTCCTTTCTGGTCCCTGAAGAATTAGTACTTGAATCCAGCACAGCTCCAAGAAACTAACATTTACCCAAAGGGCAGGACAGACCTCAGCTATTTAAAGATGTTACTCCTGCTTTTCTGGTTCTAAAATGAGAGGTAGGGTAATTCCCAGAAATACCAATTTATGTTTGTGCTCCCTATGGGCTGCTCATATCTAGCAAATGGTTTCTAGGAGAGAATTTTTGAAGATGGGAAAATATAGGTAGCTTGATGACAAAGGCTTTTCTGGTTCACTGGGGTCCATGGAAGGGATGGTGGTGGAGAGGACCTTTGGGAGCATCACAAAAGAGAAGTAGGAAAAGACGAGGGAGAAGGTAAGCAAGAGATTTACATCTTCCTGATGGCAGTGAGAGCAAGATCTCAGACAGGGTCACTTCATGGTACCCTGGTCAGGATGTATCACTGGTACAGATTCCCTGTCTGTCCAGAAACTCCAAATCCCTTGCTCCAAGGGCAGCACAGGTGAGGCAGAGGCCCAAACCCAAAGAAACTCGACATCACAACAATTTCAGCAAGGACCAGGTGGGCGTACATTAGTGACCAGAAGCCTGTTACTGGGTGTTTCCTCAGACCCAACAGCTTTGTCCAACCCAGAGGAGGGGCAACTCCTCCCAGTAAACATGTAGATGAAAACTTGGTCACATTTCAGTTGATTAGAAGATTAAAAATTAGAAATGATTTTGTTTGTACACCTACACTGGTAAACTGAGCACCCACTACAAGTGCTAGTTATGGATTAACCAACCACTCTATGTCCACTTGCTTCCTGCCTTGAAAATTTCCATCCATCAGGTCCAGCTACAGTGCCATGTCTTTCATGGAGCCCTCCCTTATCCCAAGCTTGTAAGGTTCTCTCCTTCTGCCTGTGCCACGCAAACCATAAATTATACTCCACCTTGTGTAAATGTGGCGTTATTTCTGTGACTTCAACTCAGTTCACCACTACTTCCAAACTCCTGGAAGACAGAGCCCATGACATCATTTTTTCTCCTTCTCAGCTTAGCAAAGAGCTAGGCCTATGGCAGATGATCAACAAGCCCTAGGCTGATGGAAGGAACAGAACCCTGCTCAAAACTTAAACAGAAGGTGCTCTTTGGAAAGTGAGCTGGGGCAGGGCGGCCCTGAAAGATTTGCTCCTTTTCTTGCAGACCCCAGTGACCGGCAGGACTGCTGCACTTTATTTATTTATTTATTTTTTAATTTTCTTTACTTTATTGTGTTGGTTTTGCCATACATTGACATGAATCCGCCATGGGTATACATATGCTCCCCCTCCAGAACCCCCCTCCCTCCTCCCTCCTGATTCCCTCACCCTGAGTCATCTTCGTGCACCAACCCCAAGCATCAAACCTAGGCTGGTGATTGATTTCACATATGACAATTAACATGTTTCAATGCCATTCTCCCATATCATCCCACCCTTGCCCTCTTCCACAGAGTCCACGAGACTGTTCTATACATCTGCGTTTCTTTTGCTGTCTCGCATACAAGGTTCTCGTTACCATCTTTCTAAATTCCATATATATGCGTTAGTATACTGTATTTTTGTTTTTCCTTCTGGCTTACTTCACTCTGGATAATAGGCTCCAGTTCCGTCCACCTGAGCAGAACTGCTTCAAATGAATTTTTTTTTAATGCTGAGTAATATTCCATTGTGTATATGTACCACAGCTTTCTTATCCATTCGTCAGTTGATGGCATCTAGGTTGCTTCCATGTCCTGGCTATTGTAAACAGTGCGGCGATGAACATTAAGGACTGCTGCACTTTAAATGCGGCATTAGGGGAAATGTCATTACCTCCCTCCTCTAATTGCCCAGAGAATTAAACCACAGGTAGATCTCATCTGCACACAGGCAGGCTGTGGGCAAAGCCAAGTACATTTCCCACAGTAAATGGGAATTTAAACTAAATGTTTAAAGCCCCTTCTCAAATGGAAGTCCAACCACCACCACCTAAAGGACCGTCCCTCCCATCCCTTGCCCCTCTGCAGCTCCAACCTCCTGTTTGATGCAAAGACTCCAGAGCCACCTGAGGCACAAATGCCCCTAACTGGGTCTCCAAGATAGAAAACATTCACGCAGAGAATGAAGACTTCAAAGAAAACATGGTAAAGGCAGACGTTAGCTCACCTCTGCAACAGCTTTTGGAGGAGTACCTCCAATGATTGCTCAAAACACGGAGGGGGAGTCCTCCAGGTGGAGGACTCAGGAGTTGCTCAGGCAATCAGAAAGAAGGTATAACTAGTGCTGTCCAGACAAGGCCTCCTCCTCTTCCTAAGGGGTCTATCAGCACAAGAACATGGTCAACACTGTTTAGCTCCAATACTTTGAGTCTGTGTTTGTCAAACGAGGACCATTAACAATCACGAGAGGCTTTCCCATATATGATCCTGCCAAATTCCTCAACAATCTCAAGGCGTGGAGCAGAGAAGACAGGGGCCACATCTGCCCACCCCAGGCTACACTGTCTGGGCCTGGCCCCGTGTCAGCCCATGACAGACACTCAATAAATACCAGTAGAAAAAATAAGTATTCCCATTTTAACGATGAGGACATTTTACCTGCTAAGCTTAAACAACCTGCCCAAGGTCACAGAGCAAATTAGGAAACCTGAGTTCTAATCTCTTACTTTCCATTTTTACCCAGAGACCTAGGTAGTTATATTCTTGAAGCCGTGATGAGGAGGAGGAAGGCGAGGAGGATGCTAATGGTAGTCTCCGCAGCAAATGCACCCCGTGCTGGTGATGTACAGGCCCTAGAGGCACTTTTCCCAAGTAACTCATATAATCCCCACAGCAACCCTATAAAATAGGTCCTGGTATGCTCCCCATGTACAGAGAAGGAAAACAGGGTCTGATAAATACAAATAATTTGGCCAAGGTCACTAGGCAAGGAGGCGGCAGAGGCCATACGTAGTTACTGAGAGGTAATTAAGTAATGGCTCTACCGACAAATGCTGCATCAGGCAACCTGGGTTCAAATCTCAATAGAATCTTGATTTAGAATCCTGCGCTCCTTCTCCTACTCCACTCTGTTCTCCTCTTGCCAAAGACCACCGTGGGTCAAGATCCCGAGGAGAAAGGCCCCAGAAGTGACTGCTGCTTGGGAGCCAACATTGGGTATGATATTAGGACTGTGAGCATGGCGTGTTAGAGCCAGAATTTACCAGGGAGCAACCTTCCCAGACTTCACTGTGCCCACTGACCAGCTAGAGAACTTGTTAAAACACAAAAGGCTTGGCCCTCCCCACAGAATTCTGAGTTGGGGAGCTGGGGTGGAGCCTGAGAATCTGCATTTCCAACAAGTCACTGAGTGATACTCCTACACAGACCACACTTTGAGTAGCACCACTTTCAAGATCAAATCTGTCAGAATCTGAGATGAGGAGGAGAATGCTAATGGTAGTACCAGCACTACCTAAGACAGGACCTAAGACAGAATCCGGGATCAGAGAGGCTGACTAAATTGCTCAAGTTCCCCCAGCATGTCAGGGACAGAGTTGGGACCAAGTGTCCTGATGCTTAGTTTATACTTTGTTCCTACTGAACCAGGCTTACTTCAAAACAGCAACAATCATAATCATTTTGTTACTTCTAGCTCTTTTTGAATACCAAGTGCTTTTCCTATTTCATCTCCTTTATCTTTACAATCAGCCTTTGAGGTTGGCTGGGGACAGTGGTCAAGATTTACAGAGGAAGAAAGGAAGGGCAAAAAAATTAAGCAATACAATAAAAATTGGCTCAAGATCACAGGCCAAGGGGCAGAACTGTATTCCACCTGGTTCTGTCCAACCCAGCACTGCTTCTCCTCAGGCCTCCTCAAGCTCTCAGAAGGGAAGCTTTTGCCACCAAGAGTTGAATGGGAGAGTCCATACCACCACTTAGCTAGCAGGAAGGAGGGCCCCCAAAGACTATGGTAAAATTAAAATAATACGACTGAACAAAATTTCTTTTTTAATGTTTAAAAAAATTATGGCTAGGAAGAGAGCTAGAGGAAAGATGCTGGAGTCCCAACCACTCAAAGACTGCTTATCTTTCTGTTTCCAAAACCTTTTTCAGGGGTTGAAGGCCTGGGTCCATGTCCGACACCCCACACAGCCCTGTAAATCCTGTCCCTAAGAGTCCTGGCTCTCCGCAAATAAATTTAATAGGCTGCAAACTCTAAATGGGTGATTACAATCTATAAAGCAGCCCATAAAATGACATCATGGGGATTCATATTTATTCTCTCCCACCAATTTCCACTATAAATTTGCCTGGTTTATGAGTTAACATAGTTTCTTCTGCTCTGCGCCCAGGCATAAAGCTCATCTAAAGGAAGAAACATCTGTACGAGTTGCCTGGAGTTCATTTCAGTTTCAGTGGTTCCCTGGCCTGCCAGGACACATGGCAGGGACCTGCAAGGAAGCTCTCAAAAATCCAAAGGCTCCGGCACCTCTGTACACATGCACTGAATCACGCTAAATTGCAGGCTGGAGCTGGGTCCTGAGCCAACAAGATGGGGGTAGTTCCTGCCCTCAGGGAACTTGTGAGGGGTCAGAAGGAGGAAAGGAAGAGGAAAACAGACATCAAATGTCAAACAAGCAAACAAAGTAAAACTACACAAACAACATATAGTAATTCAAGAGGTGCTACAAAGGAAAAGTTCAGCAAGCTGAGGGGTATGGAATGAGAGATGCCTTCTTGGCCTGGTAAGGGATGAAGCTCATGAAGGATGAACAGGAGGGAGCTAGGTCAAAGGTGCGGCTAGAAATGGAGAGGAAACATTCCCAGTACAGAGATTCACGTGGGTAGAGGTTAGTTGTTTTGTTTTGTTTTTCTTTTCTGCTTGTGGGATCTTAGCTCCTCCTGCAGTGGAAGTGCAGAATCCTAACTACTGACTGCCAGAGAACTTAAGGCCAGGTTTTTTTTGTTCTGAAGCTGCATTATGAGAAGCACACAGAGAATGACAAAAGTTCTGGAGCAGAAAACATGTGCTAAAGAGACTGGATTTTCTTTTAAGTACAAGAGAGACAAATGAAGAGCTTCTTAAAGGGAATTAACATGATTAGAAAACCATTGTTTTTTTTTTATTTTATAATGTAAGTTCCCATGCTCCTCTTTCCATACATCTCACCCTCGCCTCCCCTCTCCCTGTGTCCATAAGTCTGTTCTCTATGTCTATTTCTCCATTGCTGCCCTGTAAATAAATTCTTCAGTACCATTTTTCTATATTCCATATATGTGTGTTGAAAACCATTTTTAGAAATGTCCCCTGGCCTCTCTTGGAAGAATGGATTGGATGAGGATGGGGTGTGATGAAGAGGGAATGTCAGACTTTTAGATCATGATCACAGTTGTTAACACAAGAAGTGATGGCGGCCTGAACTAGGTGAGGAGCAAATGGACCACAGAGACACCTAGGAGGTTGGACTGATTGAGGTCAGCCTCAACTTGGGCTCCGTTGGTGCTCAGCACAACACAGGGCACGGCTCCAAGGAGTTGTACAAGAGCTAAATGGCCATCAGTGATTTGTAACACACTTTGAATCCAATCTCATTAGAGTTGGATTCTAATCCAGAGTCATAGCTGGAAACCACTCAGCAGCCAGTTTTGGTACTGAGTCAAGTGACCACTTATCCAGGCCACCATGGAACTTGTATGGCCAATCCAAGCAGTCCCTAAGCCAGGCGAAACTCTCAGCTTGCAAAAGGAAGAGGAAGAACAGCCCTCCTGTTATTAAACCCAGGCTCTGTTACTGCCTCAGGTTCAGATGCATCAAGCACAGAGTTAGCAGAAGGGACATGGCCCCCCTGCAGTAGGTACATTTTCCAATCAGCTGTGCAGGCCTCTGGTTTTATATGCCTCATCCAAAGCCAATCATTTCCAGACTTCTGAGGTTTCTCCCTCTTCTAAACTCTAAGAACATTTACATTGGTCCTACACATACCTTGCTTAGATTCAATTCATAACCATGATTTATACTGTCTTATTTTGATCTACTCTTTAAACACTTATGAATCATATTTCCCCCAAAGACTTTAAACCACAGGTATAGTACACCCAGCAGCATGATGTCCCATGGGAGTGCCCCTGTCAGGGAACGGAATTAAAACAGAAGACACTGTTGGATACTGGACACCAGTGGATATTGTGATACAACATGAACTAGGAAAAGCTAGTAGGAAAACAGGCTCGGAACACTATGCTGTCCACAGCTGCTTTCACATACTGGCCAAGACAGTGGTCACTCCCTAGGTGACAGTGGCTTCCTTGAGCAACTGATCTAAAAGGAGATCCAACCAGATCCAGTCATCATTTTCACACACTATCCAACCGAGTACCATGCCAAGCACCACCCAAATGAAACCACTACTTATAGGTATTACTTAGAGCACGATCACAGGTCAATCCTTTTCACATCTCCCTCACCATGGAAGGAAAGGCCTTGTTCTCTCTCACTCAGACATTAGCTGGGCTTACAGAGATGCACCTCCATTTCTTATTGCCTGCTGTGATTCCAGGTAATTCCTCTAAGTGCACTATTAAGTCCCAGCAGCTGTTCCAGATCCCGGCAAAGAAGAAGATTCCGGCTGCTGCCTTGTTGGAGCTCAGGAAATGAAGCAGGCCAGCTGGCAGTCTCCTAACCCTGAGATGTAGCCAGAACGGCAGCCCAAGGGGTCACTTATGTACAGGTCTCTCCACCACCACGCGTACCACTTCATGCTATGAGCCTACTCTGAGGCCGAGACTGAAAACTCAAAGCTCTCTGTCATTTTCCCCTGAGCTACCCAGCTGTGTTTATCCTTGAAAACCCATGAGAATGACCCCAGACTTTACACTGAGCCCCTACCCACAAAGCAGCCTCAAGTGTTGTAGAATTGCCCAAGGTCAGTCAGCTGGAAGGCAGCAAAGTCAGGATTTGAACTTTAACCTTGTGTATGCCAAAGCATCAGGCTTCCCTACCCTACTCCAGTCCCTACTGTCCCAGTAGCCACTGTGTGTCCCTTACCCAAAAGAGCCTGGTCATCTCAACAGTCTTTTTTCTCCATCTGGGCCAATCACATGTCAACCTAGTGCATAAATATGGTTCCCACATCAGCATCTTTGCACCTGCCACTTTCCTCCAGAAGGATTTTTCAATGATGAAATGACAGAATTTGCAGCCAGTAGAGAGGACTGTAGACACACAGGCATACACAAACACATTTATCTCATAGCCTCTTGGCCTGAATGACCCCCTCCAGATGTTTCTATAATCCAAATGCTTCAAAGGCTGATCAGCAATTCCCTGACAGCAGAACAAGTTTGTTTAAGGAATTTATATTTGAAATAGGTTCTCTAAAACCTAAGCCAAGCAGGTATCTTACCAACAGTAAAATTTCACCCACCCAGCATGTGGCTGAAAGTTCGCCCCCTTGCCCAGGTGGGTAAGAAAGACAGACATCAGTGCTTTTCATTTTCCCAGCACTCCGATCCTGGTGTAAAATATGGGGCAGCCAACCTGGATGGGAGACCTCACCCACTCTCACTGCCTGGCTCCAGTTTTCCCAACTGGTACATGCTATTTCCCCGAAAAAGCGTGCTTTCCCCTTATCCGCCTCCCATCCAAGTGACTCAGCAAGCATGTGCTGGGGTAGGAGGGTGCTACACAGGGTGGGGGCTGACTCTGTTCTAATTCCAGGCTTAAGGAACAGCTTCACTAGTGGGGTACTGGACAAGAAGCCTACACAGTAGGGCTGGAGAGGGAGTTCCAGATCTGTCCCAGATGACTGGGACGGCCTGGGAAAAGTCCCTGCCTGTTCTCTGGCCTAGTTTCTTCATCTGTATTTCTCAGGCTAAATGCTCTGTGATCCCCCGACTCAGCCAATGGTTCAATTATCCATGCACCAACAACCTTCCCTCTTTTTTCTTCCCTCCTGGAATAAGGAGGCAGGGCATGAGAGTTGTGGGTTTAGAGCTGAACTGTATTCATGTATGAGGTTGAATCTGAGCTGGGTCTTCCTTGATGGGTGGGATTCAAAAAGGCAGTGAAGGGGGGGGGGGGGGGTACCAGTGGCACAAAGATGTGGACGTGGGGATTTGCTTGGCATCTCTGAAGGTACCACCAGGGCTCATACTTTAGATAGGATGCACTGGTGCCACCAAACATCCTTCTAAAATATTGAAGCCTTTTGTGTTGGTTGGCAAACAGTCAATGGCCAAGCTCCACAAAGGCCCTCTCAGCTGCCCCTTCTGCTCCACTTCCCCGTCCTCTCAACAACCCTATAATCCAGCAACTAAAAGGTTAATAGTCATACTTCATGTCTTTTTTTAAATATTTATTTGTAATTGATGGATGACTGCTTTATAATATTAGTTTGATTCCTGTCATACAGCAACATGAATTAACCATGGGTGTACATATGTCCCTTTCCTCTTGAATCTCCCTCCTTATACTTGAGGTCTTGATCCAAAAGGTGCCCATACCATGGCACCCACCTCCCCAGGCCAAAAAACACAGCACCTTGGGTTGAGCATCACTAAATGTCAGGTGCTGTGTTAATACATACATATTTGTATGTATTACTTCCTGTAACCTTCACACTGACCTCTTTTCATGAAGAAACTGAGTCTTGGAAGAGTGAAGTGGTTTCTGTCCAAGGTCATTTTACCTATGAGTGGAAATGGCAAGACTTGAATACTGATGAACAGGCCCAAGTTCACACTCATTTCATAAAAATCCCAGCTGCTTCTGAGAAGCGCTGGACCACAGACAGAGAAGCTTTGGAGGCAGCGAGAGGAATTTGGCCCTGCTATAAGGAAGATGGTTTTAAGATCAAGAATTGTTAGACAGTGGAACAAATTATTATGGGGGCTGATGAAGTCACCTTCTCCAGAGTTTTATACACAAGAGGGATTAGAATAGGCCTGGAGGCAGAGGGATGGATGAGCTGACCTAATAAGGCCTTTTCCAACCCTTGAACTCTTCTGTCTCACACACACTTGAAAGCCTATCGATTTTTAAAGTCCCAGCTTAACTCCTGGCACATTTAGGAGATTTAACTATGTCTGAAAGCAAAATAGATTTGTTTTTTCTCTTTCCTCCAACTCTTCATTTTAAATATTCTTCTGGCAGGTCTGACAAACAGAACCTTCTGGCCAGAGTTGCTGTCAGTTCAAAAGTTTAGTACTGGCATCTGAAGGCCAAACTCAGCTCAAGGCTGAGCTCTTTCTAAAAAGATTCTTAAATCCTGTTAGGACTCACTGATAGAGGAAAAGCTGGCATAAGAAAGCAAAAAGAATGGCACCATGCGCTGTGGCCCACTTTGCTAAGCCTCCACAATTTATGTTAGGCGAGTTCCTCCAGCTTTCTCACCTAGAAAACGTGGTGACTGGTTGTGGCGCCCCCAACAAGGCCCAGCAGCAGAATCAACATCAGCACCTGTTAAAGCAGCTACAGTTAGTGGGGAGAGCAGCCTGCTCCTGCTCTGGGCTGATTTCCATGGCAATGGATGTTTCTTCCTCTCTGTCTCCTGGCTCCAGGGAAAGACAAGGACACCCAAGAGAAGATGGTGGCAATGAGCGGGAGGAGAAGTATCAACACATCCCACTTTCTCACAGCCCAGGCAGCTGCCACCCCACATGCTGGCAGTGACAGCCCTCACTGACCTTAGGCAAGTCACGCACTAGCTCTGGACCTCAGCCTGTTCATCTGTAAAGGGAGGGAGCAGGACTACAGGTGATCCAGCAAAACCTTTCTAGCTTCAATGCCACAGAATTCAATGGCTTATCTAACCAGGCCAGTTCTGGGAATGGCCTTCTCTTGTCTTATAGACCTCAGTATAAAAGACATAAACAAATACAACATTCCATGGGACAGGAATCAATTTGTCTCATTCAGAGGCTCAAGGCTTATTCGTTCCCTAAGCCATGCTGCCTCCCTGACAATGGTCTGCTCTGGAGGAGATCATCTTAGTGAGCTTACCTCACATTTCTAAGGTGCTCGGGTCTCCTGGGGCTCACTCAAGCCATGGTCTGGCAGCTTAGCAACCCACCCAGCCATTTGCATCCCACCTCAAAGACATTAAACTCAACCCTCAAATTCAGGTGTGCACAGCTCACTAGTGACTAGCCCCTCTTGTGACTATGCAAGTGAAGGAACTCAGGCAAGAAGAACACATAAGAAGTCATTCTATTCAGTGCGGAGAGTGCCAGGTGAGCTGACTGCAGGGAGGTGAAGGAAGCCCCTAAGGCCAAGCAGAAGGAAGCTCCCAGTAGAAGCAGGGAGCCAGGAACTCCAACAGCCCCTTAGGTTTGGGGAAGTATTTGTAATTCTGGCTGAATGACCTAAATTAGAACGATGGGGGCAGCATGTAATGAGGGTAAAGAGGAAAAACAAACATGGAGGAAGATTGTCTAGAGGTCTGATGACATGGTGGTGTTTCCAGGGCTGGCATGAGGGGAGAAAAGGGAGTTCTTGGGTTGGAGGTACAATCCATGTGCCTAGGACTGACTTTCTTCAGAGTGGCAAAGGCTGAAGGGAGAGGGTAATCACTCTTCCTGAGAGCCAGGGGTGGTCACTTAGCCCTCCCCTTGAGCCTACTGGAAAGGCGGGGGTAGGCAGACTTGCTCCCATTTTATGTATGAAGGATGAGCAACTCAGAGTCATGGAGTGATGGAACCTAGGCAGCCAGCTATTCCTTTCCAGGAGAATATAACCTTGCAGGGCAGTAAAATAATCATAAAAAATTTAGCACATGACTCTAAACTGACATGTGGCCACCCTATCAACTGCCCTCAGAAGTCCAGAGCAAAGGAAGGATCAACACTGACAGGGACATCTGAAGATGAGACTCTCATCATGGGGCGGGGGGCCTTAAGGACCATCCAGTGTCCCTATCCTCTTGGACCCACTTCACCTCTAACCATATGGCAGATGGTTAAACAGAGCATTTCTAGGGTTCGAGTCAAGAGTCCTTCCCTAGCATAAGCTGATCCATACATAAGACATCTGATTAATTCCCAACTCTGAGCCATCTTGGGCTTCCCAAGCGGCGCAGTGGTAAAGAATCTGCCTGACAATGCAGGAGATGAAATAGATGTGGGTTCAATCCTGGGTTTGGAAGATTCTCTGGAGTAGGAAATGACAACCAGCTCCAGTATTCTTGCCTGGAAAATTCCACGGACAGAGGAGCCTGGCAGGCTACAGTAGTACATGACTGAGAGACTAAGCATGCACATACACTGAGCCATCTTATTTTGTTAGTCCCTACAAGTCAGCTCACAGGATCAGTGGTCTACTTAGGAAATTAAGTATCTAGGGCTCCCAAGAAACTGAGAGGGAAAGGATCACTTTAGCTAGCCCCCATTTTCTAATATGCGTTCACTGTGAATTTATTTTTTTTATTAACAGCAGCATATTAAACTCTGCTATTGGGCTGAGACTTGAGGGCCAAATAGTTCACTCAGTAACATCAAGGAAAATGTGCTAGAGATGAAGTTCAAGCGCCCTTCTTCCCAAGGGGACTGCATCAAACCTACTCAGTATTCCTATAAATTTAAACTCCTTGAAGGCAGGGACCATGTTTTACTTACTTTACATACCTCATATCATCATAGCCTAGCACAGTAGCTGGTAAGTAATAAATGGAATGAATGAGCAAATGAATCAATAATTGATTAAAAACACATGGTTTTCAGTCAATCAACAACTTAGGGAGAGCAGCCAAGATGCTGGAGTAGAAAGACCCCAAACTGATGTACTCTCACAGGCACGAAAATCACAACTATCTGTACAACAAACCGTTGATGAAAAAGACTGGAACATACCAGAAAAGGTCTTCTACGATGAAAGACCATAAAGAAAGGCCACAAGGAGATGTGTAGGAGGAACACACGATATAATCAAATCCTGTGCCCTCTAGGTGGGCGACCCACAAACCATTCAAAATTTATTTTCCAACAGACAGACAGCATCAGCAGGTAAAAACTACAGGGGTTTCTCTGTAGATCACATTCACAAGGCATTATTAAGCTTAACAAGTGAGAAAATCTCTGGTCTATCTTCTATAACAATAACTGCTTCACAGTGTAAATAGGTACTATTATTGTGTTCACCTACAATTCCAGAAGGAAAGACACAACTTGGGGGGGAAAAAAAACTTTTTAGGGGGGAATCCTAAAGTCAGGTGAAATGATCAAGAGACAGACTTGAGAACAGCCACAATCCACTCTTCAAAATAGAGGGGCAAAAACTTCGCCGAGAAATGTGGGTCTTTCTCCTCGCTTGTTAAATCTTTCCAGAGGAACACTTCATAGTCTGCCTAATATCACATACACAAAAGGGGGAATTAAGAAGAAAGAAAAAAAAAAAAAAAACCAGAATCACGACAACATCCTGAACTTCCAGGTGCTCCCATCAATAACGTCAACTCTTAGATTTATGACAGGGTCTAGGAACACTTGACTCTTAAAGGGCGCACACAAACTCTCTCAGGCCCCGGACCCCAGGGCAAAAGCAGTAATCTGACAGGAGCCTGGGCCAGACCTACCTGCTGGTCTTGGGGCGTCTCCCTGAGAGGCGGGGCGGGGGCGGCTGCGTCTCTCCCTGAGGGCGGCCTTGCTAGCGGCAGCCATCTTTGGGAGCTGCTGCGACCCCAGACGCCCCCGCGGGCTGCAGCTCATTGGCAGTACCTGTTACCTGGCCCCGCCCACCGGTCTGAAAGCACACGTGCGACGGCACCGAAGGCCAAACACCAGCCCCACCCCTCAGCAGACAGGCTGCCTAAAGACTGAAGAGCTCACACCTGTCCCTAGACCCTCGCCGCGCACCTGAGGAGGCCGGGACCCAGCGCCCCTCAGCAGGGGAAAGGCATGGCCCCGCCCACCAGGAAGCTTGCACAAGTCTCCAGACCAGCCGCATCCACTAGGGGGCAGACTCCAGAAGCAAGGAAACAACACCCGACAACGCAGGACCAGCTGGGCTCTGACCCTACCCGCTAGCAAGCCAATGCAACCTTCCTGACCCCCTAAACTCCAACTGTATCGGGAACCCACCCCTCTAAACAATCTTAAGGGAACTTTAGGATCTTTGAGCCCTGCACCCAGACTCCAGGAACCAGCTCTACCTACCAGTAGTCTGGAACTAACCCTAGGATCTGGCTTCACCTTCCAGTGGGTGGGCAACAGCCCCAGAATCTTCCAGACCCTGACTGCCCACCAGTCAGCCAGAAATATCCCTGGGGCCCTCTAGGATCCAGCAACCAGCCACTAGGCACCACTAACCAGCAGCATCCACACAAGGCAGGCCTGGCAACCAACCAGACTAGGCAAAAAAGAAAAGGCCACAACTAGAACAAGATAATTATGGAAGGAAAAGGCTCACCAGTAAAGGCAAACATACAGTAAAGGTAGGAAACAATTCCACACAAAGCTAGTAGGGAGGTTAAAACAACTTGAACTAAGAGCCTGCTGCACACTGAATTTTACACCCGAATACAGTGCTGATTTATACTGGTTTTACAGCATTTGAGGTGGAAAGGGAATCTGAATGGAACCTAATCTGGTGGGGTTCTTTTTTTAATTGTAACCCATTGGTGGGTCATGAAATTGATCAACCTAATGAGTTCTGACATTTTATAAATACCATGGGAATGGAATGGATCAGAATACATCACATGCAGTAAAAGTAAGCATACTGGGTTTATCCTGTCTTAAGTCCAAAACCACTAACAAATCCAACATTCATCCAGTGGTTTCACTACCTCAAAGACTACATCTGGGATGTGCGATTATCTAACCTTTCTAGACTCCTTTTGTCATAGGAAATGAATTTCATCCAGAGGTTGGCTGTTATAGAGAGTCTGGCTGTGGGGGGTTCAACATGGTTCAGAACACATCACATCAGACACACCCACATGCCCATATACTCAAACCAAAATACAGTTTCATGAAGCAATACTGACTACGAGTAATATATTGAGATAAAATAATATTTTATTTCATTCTTTCTCATTTTTTTAGTGATGTTGGTGAGACCCATTAACTAGATTTCACAAGCATACTAATGCATCATGGACTAGGTAGTGCCTAATACTCTGAAAGTGGCAGAATGGTGTTAGGGGAAGAATTTCACATCGATCCCCTTTCTTTTCATTATATTCATCTGCATGCCTATATTTGTGTGTAAAGGAAGATAACTGCCCGGTGAGCTGGAGCCTGGCTACTCTGGGAGCTCACAAAGGAGTGGTCACAGTCTCCTGCCTGTCTCCTACTGCCCCTGTGAGCGAACTCATTGAGAGAAGACCATGTGAGTCTTTTATGGAGCATCTAATGGCTATTGCAAACATAATTATTCTTGGTTCTCTTGCTGATAACAACAGAGTGGCCATCATGTGTTTCCTCTTAAGATTTGAGAGCAAAAGCGTCTCAAAGATTAAAAGTTAGAAGCAAAGTTTGAATGATGATTTCCCCCCCAACCCCACTGACCCAACTTGGAAGAATCTGTCTTTGGAGAACCAACTTAATCAAATAAAGTGGAATCAATTTACTGGAGACATAATCCAACTTACAATGTCCTAGCTGGTTTATACCACAGCTGTTCACAAGGACACGGTTCATTAAATAATGAAGTCTTCATCAGACTCTCCTTCACTGATCTGCAGTGCTTTTATCCCACACCACCAAAAAATGCTGCCTTCATTAGTATGTAGTGTCACCAATCACCAGTGGGGTAATTGGGGGAATTTATTTTTATGACACTCTATTAACTAGACATCATCAAATGAACAACTAAAAGCCACTGTACTTTCCCAGTGGAGAATAGCACCACTAGATAATCACGCTAGACTGTGGGTTCCTGTGAGCAGGGACTACATCCTTTCATCTTTCTATTCCCAGTCCTAAGCAAAATGCCTGGTGTTTGGTGGGTGCAAGATAAATATCTGTTGACTCAAGAAGAAAACATCTCCAGTGTGGGATTCCTAATGGCTTCAAAAGAGCGATGCTTAGAAATCTGGCAGCAATGAACATTTGGTCCCAAACTGTGTCCCCTTCCTTTCTGGTTTGTTAATTTTCCACTTGACTAGACCAAATTGTCCAAGTTCACATGGAAGCAAACGGGACTCTTAGAATCCCCTCTGGCCAACAGAAGGTTCAGCAATGATAATTTTGCTGTCTTCGAGCCCAGAGGCACACTTAACCCCTCTGGGTTGTGGAAAGCCTATGCCATTCCCAGCATTTTGGGATAATTCCACAGTTAAAAGAGACCACCAGAAGCTGGGCTGCTGAGAAGTAGCAGTGACCTTGTAAATTTCCTCAGGTGTGAGAAGACAGCAATCTGATTTACAGAGCATGGCAAGGAAGACTTGCTCTGGGAAGATTTATGGCTTAAATAGTTCAGACCAACTCAAATGTATTCAAACACAGATGGCAAGACCCACCCCTAGAGCTTCTGATTCAGGGATTTGCACCTCTAATAAGTTCCCAGGTTGATACTGCTCCTCCAGGCACTCCACTTCAAGAAACATTGGTTGAGACTGAGGATTATAAACAACTCTCTGGAGCCAGCTGGCTAGGTTGGAGCCCTGAAGTCTACCACTTACTAGCTTGTGGCTTTAGGCAAATCATTTAAACTCTTCCAGCCCCGTGATGTCAAGTGTCAAAAGAAGGCATAAGAACATCTTTCTCCCAAGGTTGGTGTGAAAGTCAACGAAGAACATCCCCTGAGTAACAGGTAGAAAGGGCTCCATTACAGTTACTCGAATATGGAAGAGAGGTGAGAATACAGTCTGATGCAAAGACTGTTCGACAGGGGAGCCAGATATCCATTCCAGTTCTAGCCCTGCCACCACTGACTTACTGTGTGATCCTGGGCACATGGCTTGCCCAATCTGGGCTTCATGCCCTCATTAGTAAAATGAAGGCATTGGACATTTTATAATGGACTGAGGATACCTTTGAGCTAGAAAGATTCCTAAGCATTTTGCTCCTCCATTCATCACCATACATCAGATCAGCCTCTCCAAACCCTCTCTACCACCCTTAGGATTCCCACTGCCAGGTCATCAGCAGGACAACTCAAGACTGCCTTGGACTCATGACCTGATCTTCTGCCCTAGACTCCTCCTGCTTAGCTATACCCCGTCTGACTAATACAAGCTAAGGACCCCACTTTCTCAGCAGTTCAACCTGGCATGCTTCTTGCTGAAACCTTATTGCACGCCTCCAAAATGTTTTTCTTCCTTTCATCTGCAACAAGCTCCACTCATTGATAATTCTTTTATGGTGGCATTCTAGACTGGAGGATGAGCGGGTGTATGTGAATATGTTCAGAGGGGACAAGTATGGCTCCATCCAGAGTGCTGCATTCAGATGGGTACTGGAGGGTGCGGCATACACTCTCAGAGAGAGACACAGCTCTGAAATTGATTTTCACAGCCCAGTTTGGGGGAAGGATCTAGAGGAGCTTTGAAGTCCAAGTTCTGCATTGAAGATACAAAACTCATTTCTCCTCCCCACCTACATTTTCATCAGCCCCGTCACAGGCTGCTGCATTAGCTTTATGCTAACAGCTGATGACAGAGAAAGGGCTCTGGCTGGCACAAGGCCACTGTGCATTTTGCTTTTATCAGATGCTGACAAAATTTCCCCATCAAGAAAGATAAATTCGAGGTGATATTAATAAACCTCCAAATGCAGAGATCAGATCTGGCTGGCACTCTTAATGATCCCATCAGCGGCAAGCCATTTCCAGCCTGGGGAACCCAGAAGTTTATGATTCTGTGTAAGGCAACCTGAAGGCTGGCGTCTCTTTGCCTGGCTCCTGGCAGAACCTGGAGCCCAACTGGGGCTCCAACTGGAAGGTGGGGCTCCTCCAGGCCCCCAAGTGAGGTAGGAGCTAAGAGGGGACGGGCACTGATGAAAAAAAGCCCAGAGTAAATGTCACCAGGCAGTGTTTTGCACCCAGAAAGTGCTAAGTGTTTTGTATCCATCTTCTCATTTATCAGAAGCTGAGTGAGGGAGGTGCTATTTTTAGGCAAGGACGCTCCCACTTAGCCAGGTTATCCTTAGCAATATCAGCATCATCATACTGGCTGTCACTTACTAAAGAAAGCATTACTAAATGCTTTCTGGGTGACTGGGCTTAGGATTTTGTCTGAACTTTCACAAGTCTATCAGCTCAGCCCCATTTTTGAACTGCAACTTGAGGGGTAGAGAGGTTGGATGTGTCGCTTGAGTTCACACAGCAAAGATGCTTAGTGGGCACCAGAATTCACGATTGGATTCCAAAGCCTATGCTGCCATGTGCTGCCCTCATCACAGGGTGCTGCGGGAACACCACCAGAGGGGATCCTCTGGCCTCTGTCATAGCACTCACCATTCCAGGCAGCAGCAGACGGCTCACTGTGCTTCCACCTTCCTAGAAGAAAGCTGTGTGCAGTCATGAGCCATGTCTGCCTGGAGGATGCAGCTCAATGGCTACTGTAGGGCCTGGCACTTAGTAGGCACTCTTTTTTTTTTTTTTTAGATTTATTCATTTATTTAATTTTGGCTGTGGTGGGTCATTTTTGCTGCATGCAGGCTTTCTCCAGTTGCAGCACGCAGAGTCTACTCTCCTGTTGTGGGGCACGGGCTCTAGGTGACCAGGCTTCAGTGGTTGCAGCACGTGGGCTCGGCTCGGTAATTGCAGCTCCCCGGCTCTAGAGCACTGGCTCAGTAGTTGCGGGTGCATGGGCTTAGCTGCTTCGCGGCATGTGGGATCTTCCCAGACCAGGGATCAAACCCGTGGACCTGGCATTGTAAGGCGGATTCTCAACCACCGGACCACCAGGGAAGCCCCAGTAGGTACTCTTTAAATGCTCGATATACAAGTAGAAAAATGGGAGGTCGCTACTCACATCCTCTGGTAGCTCAGTGGTAAAGAATCTGCCTGCAATGCGGGAGACCGAGATTCAATACCTGGGTTGGGAAGATCCCCTGGAGAAGGGAATGGCAACTCATTCCAGTATTCTTTCCTGAAGAATCCATGGACAGAAGAGCCTGGTGGGCTACAGTCCAAAGGGTCCCAAAGAATTGAACACGACTCAACGATTAACACACACACACACACACACACAATCAGATCCTAGAAGACTGCAAAGCCACCTCACTCCACTCTGTTTGGGGAGGGGTGAAACTTGGCTCAGGGAAACGTGAATTTCAAGTTCACACTCCAGTACTCTTGGCTGGAAAGTCCCAAGGACAGAGGAGCCTGGTAGGCTGCAGTCCATAGGGTTGTGAAGGGTCAGACACGACTGAGAAACTTCACTTTCCCTTTTCACTTTCATGCATTGGAGAAGGAAATGGCAACCCACTCCAGTGTTCTTGCCTGGAGAACCCCAGGGACGGGGGAGCCTGGTGGGCTGCCGTCTGTGGGGTCGCACAGAGTCGGACATCACTGAAGCGACTTAGCAGCAGTAGCAGCAGCAGCAAGCTTGGATTGAGTCGGTGAGAACATAAAAGAAAAAAGAACCCAGCAAGTCCTGAAGGGGAAAGCTGGGCCCTGAAGCAGCCATCTCTGCACAGCAAACACTTCCTTTCACAGTACAAATGCATCAAAGTCCTTAAGTCCTTTATTGATGCTAATCTGGTTAATCTTCGCAATGATCCCATTTTACAGATAGAAAAAGTGACATGACAGGACTGAAGTACTTGCCCAAGGGTCCACAGGTTATGAATAGTAGAGCTGGGATTCAAACCCAAGCCATCTAGCACCAGAGCCCATACTTTGGGTGTCTCCACTTACTATCTCCTGGGTATGGGCTGTGTACAGCGATGGGGAGCCTTGGGGGACCAGAGAGCTCCCAGTGAGTCCACCCCACCAGACCTCAGGCCTCAGGCTAAGGCTGAGAGGAGAATGCTCTGCAAAGGCAGCAGCTGGAGGTTAAATTCTGAGTAATTAACATGTTTATCCATCATAGCAGAATTGTTCCCCAGAGAATTCAAGTGTCATTTCACTGTGCCTTTAATCCAGGAATGCTTTTACTGTGTCTTGCCAGCAAATACTAACGGGAAAGGGGCTGGCAGCTCCTTGACGCAACAAAGAGGGAGCAGAGCTTCTGTCTGGGCCAGGTGGAGAATTACCGCCTGGACTGTTCTCAAGGAGCCCAAGCTAGGGATGTGGGGCAGTTTGTGTCTGCTTCGGGGGCCCCAGGTCTTGGAGCAAACAGCACCTGACTTATAAGTCACAGTCAGAGGGCAAGTAGGGACTACACAGTCATGACAGCCAGAGACTCTGGACCTGGGCCGGGTTCAGTCCTGGCTGCACCACTTACCAGCTGTGTCACCTTGGCAAGTCACTTCTTTTACTGCGTATATAAAATGGGGATAATAACAGGAGTCTTTAGCTGAATCACTCCTAAAAGCAGCCCTGAAGTCCAACACCTGGTACAAGTAATTTATCTGGAAGACAATCCAGGGAAACAATATGAGGTATAAGTAAGACAGGCAAGGGAGGAGACCCGTGCTGGGTGCATTGATTCCCAGGGCAATTATTCCCACAGTTGGCGACCAGGGCTCTGTCCCTCCAGGGGCTCTTCAAAGGGTGTGTCCCACTGAAGGTGAGAACTGAGTTATCTAGTCCACTGACTCACCCATCATTGCTAGAGGGTCACTGCTGGCACATATGGCCTGCCTCTCATGGAGACAGAGCACCCTAGGGCAAGAGATGCAGAGAGGCACCTGTGCGGATGGGGTCTACCTTCAGCATTGACCCTCAAGAAACTCTGGGATTGGGTGTGGGGATATGGGTGGGCACAGGAACATCTGCTTCATTGAAGGTAAAGTAGTTGACATAATGCCTGGTAATGCAAGAACACTCTACCCTAAGTGCTGGTTTGCTGTCATGGTGATGATGATTGTGATGGTTATCATTACTACTTCTGGCCTTGGGAGGACAAGCAGGAAAATGAGCCATCCAAGGACAAAGAACTAATAGCTGATAAGATGGAGGCCCCTCCTCATCAACGAGTCCAGCCCCAGCTCCCACCCATCACCTGCCATGAATCGAGGGGTATCCTGCTGACAGCAGACCCCTTCTCCCCTCTGTGCCCCAGGGGAGGATCAGAGAAAGACCAGCAGCCAAAGGTGAGTGGAGGCACAACATTCAGTAGGTGGGGAAGCTGGAGGAATACAAGGATTTCTAGGCTGCTGGACTACTTGAGAGCTGAGAGTCTGGGGACCTGGAAGACAGAGGTTGGATCCTGAATAAATAGACACAGAATCCAGTGACATGGATGAAAGGCTATTCAGTGGTTCACTGAACAATCTTGGCATACTATCCATCTTTCCAGCACTGTGCTAGGCACTGGGAATGAGGAAGTGAATCAGATACTGCCCACAGGCTGGAGATTGCAAAAAAAAGAGAGAGAGAGAGAGAGAGAGAGAGAGAGAGAGAGAGAGAAGGGAGAGGGACAGGTATGAAAGAAGGAAACTAAATGTGTCCTTGAGGAAGGATATCTGAATGGGCTCCAGTCTACCCATCACCTTTCAGTGCTCCTCAGGACTCTTCTCCGTGTAGCCGGCCATACCTTTCAATGTGGATACCCCAACACCACCACTCCATTTTTATTCATGTACTGATATAACAAACTTGTATAGAGTGATCTCCTGTATTTGCCAGTGCTCCAAGAGCTGCACAAAATATGAATTCACACCAGCCCCATGAAGTTTTACAGAGAAGGAAAAGGAGCTCAGGGAGGCTAGTTAACTTGCCCTCAGTCACAAAGCTAGGAAGGAGAGAACGGTCTGCAGTCACAATCCACTCTCCTCTACCCCTCACTCCCATCCCACCCCCAGCAGAGCCTCCCTCGCCTCCCCACCCCTCCCAAAGCTTGAAGCCTGCTATGAGCACCCCTTACCTGGGGGTCTGACAGCCCCGCCCGCCCAGCCCTTGGGGCCCCACGCAAGCTGCCTCATTGTGTTTTATATTTCACATGCCTATGTTTTGTTTCCCACTAGTTTTTAGTCTACCTCAGGAGCAAAACCACACTGTCAATTTCTGTGATTTCCTAGAATAGCACAAATACTTCCAAGTAATAATAACTCCATTCATCCACATGAATGCAAGCTCCCTGAGAGCAGAGACCTCTTTATCTGTTCTTCACTCTATTCCCAGGATCTTGTGGAATGCTTGGAACAAAACAGACACTCTGAAAATACTGCTGATGATTGAATGAACAAACACATTTACTTGGATTCATCACACGCCAGGCATTGAATCAGGAGCTCCATATGCATTATCCCACATTATCATTGCAGATGATAGCAGGAATGAAGGAAGTCATAAATAAGTGAGTAAAGGAGTGAGTAATAAATGAATAAGGAGGTAAGTGAAGGAAGGAATTCCAAGGACAGCCTCTTGTCCATTACCCTCAACACCCAGATATTTCACTCCACAGCCTTGCATACTCCAACCATGTCCTGTTCCAGGGCCCCTACACTGCCATGTGCCTCTCAGCATATCGGTGGAGTCACTCTCCAGAGTCGAATATCCACTGGCATGAGCAAGAACAGTCAAGGAAGCTTTCTGTATCCCACTTGAAGAGCAGTGGGAGCCTACACTGCTTTAACAGGCTTAGAAGTCAAGGCTGGGTGTGGAGTGAGGAGAGCAGATCGCTGAGTGAAGAGCTTTTCTGGTCCACCCAACATCGTCCCCTGGCTGCAAGCCTATAGCACAGCTTCAGAACACAGGGTAGAGAGGGAGGGACATATTCACTCACTCACTCATTCACCCACTAACAAGCCTCAAGCAGTGGAGCACCTAGTGTGCCTGTGTTCTGCAGGGGACAAGCATATAAATAAGACACAGTCCTTGACCTTGAGTAATTTATGATCTAGGAGGAAAAATAACAGTGACGTTAGCTCAGATGTCGGCCATCTCTGGCTTATCCAGTACCTGGTGCCATGTATACAGCCTCTGCTTTTGCCCTGAATGACTTACACCCTGGATGTGGCATTTGTTTGAGACCTCCCCTCCTGCCCTGCCCTCCAACCCATGCCCCCAGACACAGGCAGCGGGGACCAACACAGACTATTGAAGAATTCACAGGTAAAGTGGAGAACAGATTTAAATCGAGCACCTCAGGACAAGTGAGTCTCATAGGAGATTTTGAGTTCACCCAGTTTCTTCAAGGCCATGGTTCAACCAAGGATTTCTTCCCCAACCCTTCCCCATATAGCCCTTAAGGTAGAAACATGGACCTAAGAAGCCTAAGTCTCTCACTCTCCCTCTAAAAGCCCCTGATCCTCATCCTCCAGATAGGGCTTTGCCTCTACGAATGTCATTAGGGATATTTATAAATATTGCATTTTTTCCCTTTTCCTGGGCAATTGGTAGTATATCTTCCAGTCTCCTTTGAAGGTATGTGTTGCCAGAGGTTTGCTCTGACCAATAAATGATGAGCAAACTGTGTGTGCCATTTCTGGATGAAAGCTTTCCATCCAGGAAAGATGGAGGTGCACCACTGTCTTGAACCAGGATGATCCTAGAAGTAAATGCAAAGTTGGATCTTCATTCAGCTTGGTTTGCTAAGTGACTTTAATGAAGAGTCTTCCCTTCTCCTCCTTTCTGTCCTCTATGATTGATATTATACATGGGAGGAGCAGGAAATAAACCTCTCCTGTGTTATGCCACTGTTGGGATTGTTTGTTACTGTAGCATAGCATGGCTTAACCTGACTGATGCAGCCTCTGATGCAGGAAAGTTCAGCCCTGCCTTATCTACAAGCAAACTGCCATATGCAACTAATTCTGGTGCTCTCCATTAAAAAAAAGATCCTCTAGATAACAGAATCTGTACTCTGCAAATGGAAGTTGATGGTGTCTTTTGATAGCTGAACATTCTCCTTGAGGTCTCACCCCTCATTCTCAAGAGACATTCATCAGCATATCTTTTTCCTAAACAAAATGGCAGAGCCCACCCCCCTCCATGAGGAATTCTGGAGAAGGAGCTTCTAACTGGCACAAAAGAAATATGGTCTGGTAAGTGCCATGAGAAAGTGGGTGTCAACACCACGGAGACACAAGAAATAGTGGGATTTATTTGGATATGAGATACCTTTAAGAGGGAGATGATATCCCCCAAACCCTCATGAAGATTTTTCTGTAAGAAAGGGAAGAAACAATTCCCTAAGAATTGAATCTGAATGTGACTCTGAACTCTGAAGCTGATGCCTAGACCTCAGACAAACTTGCAAGAACATAAAGAAGGAGGTGCTCTGGTGGCTTTCTGGTGGCACTCTGTGTCACTGGGCCAAACCCTTCACACCACACAAATGTCAGATCTCTGGCAGGCCTGCCCACTCTTGCCATCCTCCCAGTCACTCGCCAAACCAGGATGCATGAAGGAAAGCACTTTCTGATTTGGAGTCTGTCTCACTTCTCTCTCCTCTTTACCTGCCAACCCCACTACACCTGAGGCTAAGCAGACAGATCATCTGACTTACATACAATATGACATGACTCCAGCCTGAAAGTTACAGGAAAAACCTGCATGCAACTCTAAAACATTCAGGAAGCCTGTGTTTAATGTGAAAGAAATCAACCTCACAGGACCTTTATGATACACCAAGGCAGGAACCCACGGCCCACCCTGAAAAAATCTGGACTGCTCATCACCCAAACGTACTGCATTGTCCAAGGTCAATGCTCTCGGGCTGCCTGGGGCCTCCACTGCAGCCTCCTGCTCACCTCCCCCCACCCCTGCCATACTCCATCCTTAAGCAGTTCTCCACCTGATTTCACATCTTCCATAAAATAGATCTGACGGGAGAGGAGCCAGTTTAACTGAGATCACCACCTCTCACGGATACATCAAAATCACAACTCTTTGCAGAACAATCATCAAGGAAAAAGACTGGAACCTATTAGAAAAGATCTTCTACAACTAGAGGCACAAAGAAAGGGCCACAAGGAGATGGGGAAGATGGGTGAACTCTTAATACAATCAAATCTCATACCCCCAGATGGGTGACCCACAGACAGGAGAATAATTCTAGTGCAGATGTTCTCCTATAGAAGTAAGAATTCTGAGCCCCACACTGGGCTTCCCAGCCTGGGGAGTACTTCACCTGGAAGATGAGCCCCAGAGCATTTGGCTTTGGAGGTAGCGGGGCTTAATTGCAAGCAGCTCCACAGGACATGGGTAAATAAAGACCTCACTCTTCAAGGGTGCACAGGCCACAGGGAAAAACCAGTCTGGAGCCTGAGCCAGACCTCCCTGCTGGTCTCAGAGACTTGTAGGGTTGGTTGGTGGGATGCAGGATGGGGGCGGCGTGAAGCTTACCCTGGGGACACAGACAGTGGCAACAATCATGTTTGGGAGTTCCTCTGCCTCAGTAGCTGGTACTGGTGGTGCCATTCACTTATTAACACCAAGACCCAGCCCTGCCTAACAATCATGGGACACCTCAGGCCAAACAACTAACTGGGTGAGGAAACAGCCTCACCCATCAGTAGACAGGCTGCCTAAAGATTTCAGTACCCATGCCAGCCTCTGGACATGCCCCTAGATGTGGCCCAGCCCTCCAGAGGGCCAGGACCCAGCTTCACCCAGCAGGGGATAGGAATGGATCCCTCCCACCAAGAAGCCTGCACAAGCCTCTAGACAGCCTCACCCACCAAGGGGCAAGCTCCAGATGGAAGAAAACTACACCCCACAACACAGGCCAGACCCTAACCCTGGGACCAGCTGGGGCCTGGTCCTACCCACTAGCAGGCCAGTGCAACTCGCTGGACACCCTGACCTCATTCCCAACTGGACACCCCAGCCCTACACCTGACAGTGATCTGACACGAACTCTGGGATCCCTGGGCCCTCCAGCCAGACTCCAGGAACCAGCTCTGCCTGCCAGTAGTCTGGTACTAACCCTGGAATCCGACTTCACATATCAGTGGATGGGCAATAGCCCTAGAGTCTTTAGGACCTTGACTTTGCCCACCAGTCAGTCAGCACTAGCCCCAGGGCCCCCTGGGATTCCATTACCAGCCACCTTATGACCAGGCCTGTAACCAGCAGCCAGCAGCATCCATATAAGGCAGGGCCTGGCAACCAACCAGACTAGGAGCCAGCCAAGTCCACCATACCCCACATAGTCAGCCTGCCACAACAAAAGGACCCACACAGCCATCTTAGGGGGAACCCCTGGAGCATACAGCTTGGGTGACGAAAGGGGAGTACACAGCTATGATGCACAGGGCACCTCCTCCAGAGGCCACTTCTCCAAGGTCGAGAAACAAAACCTACCCCATACATAAAAATACATACAACAACTCAAATAAAGGTGGCAGAAGAGTATGTTCCAGACAAAGGAATAAGATAAAGCATCAGAAAAGAACTAGGTGAAGTGGAGGTAGGCAATCTACCCAAGAAAGAGTTCAGAGTAATGATTGTAAAGACTATCAAAAAGCTCAAGAGGAGAATGGATGCACAGAGCAAGAAGTTAAGTTTTCAACAGAGTTAGAAAACATAAAAAACAACCAAACAAGATAAATACAATAACTCAAATCAAAACTAGAAGAAATCAATAGCAGACTAAATGGTGCAGAAGAACGGATCAGTGAGCTGGAAGACAGAGTAGTAGAAATCACTGCTGCTGAACAGAAAAAAAGCAAAATACAGGAAATTAGGACAATTTAAGAGACCTCTGGGATAGCATTAAGTGCACTAATTCTCCTGTATAGGTTTCCCAGAAAGAGAAGAGAGAAAGACTCTAAGAAAATATTTGAAGAGAAGAACCAATCTGATGGTATCCATTCTCTTAGGTGCTTTTCTAAAGAAATTTCAAATTTATGCTGTTAATGACTGACCATTTTGCTGTCTCCAGGAAGGCATTTAGGTACATTACTCACAGTGGAAATTTTTGCTATGTGATGGGTCACAATGGAAAAAAGACCATTCTGACATCATGATGCACAAAAGTCCTCTTCTTGGGTACCTTACCCTAAACGTCAGTCTATCATATATGCCAAAGAAGCCTCTTACACACAACTCTGAGAACACCACATGAGTATCCATTTCTAAATAAGTGACTTTTGCCATTGTCAGAGGAGAAAGGATCAAATTAGATAATTCTGCTACACAGTAAAATTCTCAATAGAAAACTGCTTCTTCCACAGACAGTAAAGCTGGAAGAAGCCCAAATCATGAGGATACTGTCAGTGAAAACACACACAGATTGTAGCTAGTTATTCATCAATTAATTCTCAGCTAGCTTTGCTCCATGGAGAAGGAAATGGCAACCCACTCCAGTACTCTTGCCTGGAAAACCTCATGGACAGAGGAGCCTGGTGGGCTACAGTTCTTGGGGTCTCAGGTTGGACATGACTGTGTGATTAAACACAGTCCTGTCCCAAGTCATCCAGCAGACAGAAGAAGAAGATATTTACAAGTTGTGTGCATTTCAATTCATATTTTTAGACATCATGAATGTGTAATTAATACTTTCAAAGGACACATCCACACCAGATCAGGCAGTGTTGTTGTTTTCTGCCCTTGTCCATATGCCGGTGTTTTTAATTCCTTTCTGGAAGGAAGACAACAGTCCTAAGTTTTTTCTTCTGTGGCTCAGAATAACCATGTTTTTTCTGCTTCAGTAAATCATTACTGCAGCTTAAAAGTGTTCCTAGAAAGTTCTGGTTCCATTCAGTCTTTAGGAGGAGGAGACGCAATCTACAAATACCAAGAATTAGAGGCTTCAGGAATAAGGGTAGTTGGCCTCCAGACAATGTAAAGCCCGTTAATCAGGATAGGCAAGGTCACACTGCACTAACAAAGAAACTCTAAACTTACCAAAATTTAACTTTTCATCATTTATTTCTCACTCATGCAAAGTCACTTTGGGTCTGGTGGTTCTCCAAGGTAGCTTCTTTAAAAGAGATGACTCAGGAATCCAGGCTGGTTTTATCATGTGATTCTACCTTCTCAACACACACCTTCTGCCATCACCATGAGAGAGCAAGAGAGAGCACAAGGAAGCGGGAGGGGCTTTTCATTGACTTGGTTGTAGGAGATACACGTCATTTCTGCTCACAGACCACCCAACTGCAAGGGGCCTGGAAGAGTGGGAAAATTCATGGCTTTTAGGTGGTCATTAAATGTCTATCTACAATGGTTATCAATTTGCAATCTTGGGACACTATACCTACTTAGCTATTCTTGAATTCCAATCCTTAGAGTCTGTGCTCCAAGGGGATAAAGAATGTTGTGTGCCTCATCAGCAATGTGGCAAAGGTGTGTTTATTTGAATCCAAGGGTTCTTCTCTTTGTTCTCTGAGTATCCCAGAAGTGCCCCCTTGGAACCACCAATTGTGCTTTGCAAAGAGAAGATGGACCAGAGGAATCATCTTGAGCTTTTGATGAGAGCCCTGCTTCTCAAAAGGAAAATAAAAGTTGTCAGGCTGGGGGTGGGAATGAGGACTGGCTCCACTGTACCCACACTGGGAGGATTTTATTGCAAATTTTCCTCTGCCTGGGAACCAATAGATAAATGAGATCATTGTTTCCAAACCCTGGAATTAGGACTGAGATGTTAAAAATATATAAAGCCTCTAGAAATTCTAATTTAGTCAATGTAAAGCAGTTCCCAGGAATCTGCATAGTAATAAACACCCTAGATAGTTGCAATAAACAATCATATTTGGCAGCCACTGCCCTGGAGGAAAATACAAGATCACTACCAGTAGGATTGACTTATTCAGTCTTACAATGATAGCCAGGACCAAGTAAGTGGCTAAACCAAACTAAGATCAGCAGAGCACTGGGCTCCCATCAACCCCTGATGGAAGGTAAAGGTCTGAGGCTGGTGTTCATATTGAGAACAGACTGGTGCATCACAGAAATAACGGGCCCTCTCATTTGGAAACCAAAGCTCCCAGGAGTTTGATTATCCCTTTAGAGGCAAATGGGAATCCCTGGCAGGATTGGAAGAATGGTTCTGAGGTGGGAAGAGGTTCTTTGGCAAGAGTAAGCTATGGTCTTTCCTTTCCATACCAACTTGTGAACCTACTTGGACACAGGCACATGGATGGGTCAAAAAGAATAGCACTTTGCTCTGGATGTGTGGGTTTGCTGCTCCTTTTGACCGCACTATGTCTTCTTTGCAGCACCCAGGCTCTTCACTGATGTGCTCAGGCTTTCTCTAGTTGGGGCGTACAGGCTTCTCTTGGCAGTGGCTTCTCTTGCTGTGGAGCATGGGCTCTGGAGCACACGGGTTTCAGCAGTTGCAGCTCATGGGCTCTAGACCACAGTCTCAGTAGTTGTGCACTCAGTTTTAGTTGCCCCACCTCATGTGGGTCTTAGTTACCAGGGATAGAACCTATGTCCCCTGCATTGACGGGCAGATTCTTTACCACTGGACCACCAGGAACGTCCCTGGGTTGGCTTTTAATACCCTATCTAAATGTGCTCAGGCCCATCACTTTTCAGCAATATAATTTTACAGCAAGAGATGTAGCATGTACCTGCTAAGCTGTGAGAGGGGTGATATGAATGTGTAGATGGCTTTGGAAAGCTAAGAGTGATAGCTCAGAGATTACAGAAAAGTTGTGTAACATAAATGTATTTATGTATATATTTGTCTATTTCTCTCTCCTGCCTTGCATACTGCTGCAAAACTTAGAGGTCAGTTGTCAAGTCGGGCCTGTAGGATTTCCCTCCTTATGTAGAGTGAGGGGCCTGGGGATTCAGGGGTAGGTATGTTCTAGAGTTGAGACTGGGCTCAAAGCAACAGAACCATCCACTGGTCTATAGCTGTCACGGGTAAGGCCTGGAGGCAATTTCTTTTGTATTTTTTACCGTTTTATTTTATATTAGAGTATAGCTGATTAACAATATTGTGACAGTTTCAGGTGGACTGCAAAGGAACTCAGTCATACATCTACCTGTATCCATTCCTGGAGGCAATTTCTGGATAGAACATTTTGTGAGCTTCTTGGTCCTGAAGCAGATATTCAGATGCCTGCCAAGATCCAGTTTCAATAAGACAAGGGGATAAGAAGCAATATCTTCTCTGAGGATTCTGGGGGCAGCATGGGCATTGAAGCAAAAGGAATGTTTCCTCCTCCTAACACTCAAGACTCTCCATGGACTACTGGAGTGGATGCGATCAGAGGAAGTGACACCCATTGGATACTGCCCACGCTCCAGACTAATCCATGTTCCCTGCACCAGCAGGATGGCAGCTTTAGAGTCAGGGAGATATGGCATCCTTCCCAGTTCTGGAATTCCCAGCTGAGAACACTTCAAAATCCTCCAGTTGCCTCATCTTTTAAATGGGACCCACTGGATCCTGCTGAAAACTGAATGATACAATACAATTAAATAACTCAGTACTGAGTCTGGCATTTTATAACCATCCAGATCTTAGCTTCCGAAGTTAGAATGGCATCCACCCTGCCCACCTCTCCAAGCCACTGGGAAGATGATAAAAGAGCAAAAGTCCTGAAATACTAAAATCTATGCGTGGCTATGGAGATGATTTTTCTCATGTTCTTGGCCTTCCTGAATGCATACAGCAAAAGTTCAAGCAATGCTCCATCCTGCCTGGAAATGGTTTCGTTAGTAGCTGAAAAGCCAGGCCAAGGTAGAAGCATTTTATGGTGCCCAAGTTGTCTAGGCTGGAACTGCAAATTTAGGGTCATCAAAGAAGGAACCAGGGAGAAGTAGACTTCTGAATGAATCACTATAGATCTGGGGAGTGTGTGTGTGTGTGTGTGTGTGTGTGTGTGAGAGAGAGAGAGAGAGAGAGAGAGAGAGAGAGAGAGAGAGAGAGAG
>ML662446.1:5932729-5964617 GCA_007570785.1 Antilocapra americana
GAGAGAGAGAGAGAGAGAGAGAGAGAGAGAGAGAGAGAGAGAGAGAGAGGGTGAGAGAGATATTAACTCTGAACAGACCGGAAGCCTCCCTTTCATTATCATTATCATGCTGATTTAAACTGCCAAGACTAGCTGGGTCAGACCACTGAGGAGGAAAGACAATAGGAAAACAGAAGGTGACTCAGGATGCAAACACCTCATTGTTGCAGCGCGGTGAATGGATTCACTCCTTTGCTAAATGTCAAGTTAATATTTCTCTTGGCACCAGCTGCATCCCTCCCCTCCTTTCCCCTACAGTGAGCCTGGTCTCCCGGAAGCCCGCCCTTTGGCAGCTGCCCAGCCTCAGCACTGGGGTTTGAGGAGGGCGGGATGGCTGGCACGGTGAACACACAGGCCCCCAGCTCAGCTGAGGAGGGGCAGCAGCCTTTGTGTGGAGTAATACCCTCTGTTGGCCTCAAGCTCTGGCTCTGGGGAGCTATGGGCTTCAGGATGCAGCTCTGGCAGCTGACCACACTAGAGAGTGGCACAAACAGAAGTTTTTCCCGTTTTGCTCATAGGCAGGGAATAGTAGACAAGGAAAGAGAATGATTTTCAAGGCCAGTTACCAATTGGAAGTTTGTGCTCCCTGCACTGCCCCTACAGTCTCCAGGCCACGATCCACAGGATCAGCAGTGTCTCCCCAAACATACGACCTACCCAGGTCACCCCCTAACTCAGAATCCTTCCCTGATTCCCTCTGGTTTTCAACATAAAGCCCCAACCCTCATCAAACCACTAAGGACTGAGGTTGACTCCATTCCTCAGAATTCACATGGTCCCTTCACTCTGCTCCTTGCCCAGACCTTATCATCAGGATGACAGTTGTCTATTTCAGAGTCTTCTCCCCCATTCTTTAGTGCAGGGTTTATGTCTCTCACCTCTGTATGCCCAGTGCCTCCTTGCACTTGCATGGGGCCTGGTACAGGGATTGTGCTCAGTAGCACCTAGAAGGTCACTCATTCATTCACTCTTGCAGACCACTCAGCACACTGTTTCCCCAGTCTACCTTCCACCTTCACTTTGAAAACTATTCAGGCACTCCTCATTATATAGAGGGTCCTTTCTACCTTCTTCATTTTCACCATCCTAGTCAATCTTTGTGGCTTAGCTCAAGGTCCCCTGCAAAGCTCACCTCTGTGAAGCCTCTTCATTGTTCTGTTTTTTCTAAGCATCTTTTGTACCTGATTAACTGCATCCCCTATGTGGTGCTTCATAATGGAAGGTTTTGTAATAGTTGCTTAACTCCTCTGAACCTAATCTGTAAGCATGGTTAATAATAGGTTTGCTATAAGTTTTAAATTAAGACACAGTACAAATAAAGCACGTAGCACAGTGCCTGGCATATAATAAGTGTTTAAAATAAGCTTCTTTAGTGATGATATCTTTTTAAATCTCAAACTCTAGATTGTCAATTGCCTCTTTGAGGGGAAGGACCATGGTTTTCTTTGTCTTGACAAACTTCCAAACATACAGCCCAATGCTCTACTGTTGGTGGAAGCTTTATTGATAATATTAATGCTATTTTATGTTACTGATTATTAATTGTGTTTGCACATTTGGTAGCATAGAATCATGGAGAGAGCACTGGATTAGTAGTTGAACATTGACTTTTGTTTTTGCTTGTTTGTTTATTTTGGCTACATTGTGAGGCTTGTGGGATCTTCGTTCACCTAACTTGGGCCCCCAGAAGTGAGAGTGCTGAGTCCTAACCACTGGACTGCCAGGGAATTCCTCCCAACACTCACCCTGAATGGTTTCAGTCCTGTTTTCCCACTCTGGGACTCTGGTTCCTCTGCTGTGTAGAAAAACATTTTTCTGAAAAGATCTGAAGTTCCATCGAGTAATGACATTACAATTCAGTGGTTATTAATGAGGCTAGTTGACACCACACTGAGCTGACCCTCCATCCATATGTGTCATCCCTACTCAGTATACCTTCACACAAATGCAAATACACCAGTGGGGAAACAAAGAAATGAGGATTTATGTCAGCCAACCAAAAGAACATCAGTCCTCACTACAACAGGCAAATGTTTTCTGTTTTAAAGGTTACTCCAGGCAGCATTGGGGTTGACGTTCCCTCTCACAGCAGTGGGTTAGCAACAGATGTTGCAGCAAAATGATCCTGACTGGAGGTGCTTATTAACCCTTCTGCATGGCACACCCATATTTGCTTCTGGGCCCATGCCTTATGACTCTTATGGCAGCTTAACCTGCCATCCTTGGCTTCTAGGATATCACTACCCTCCTGCTTGGGTCATTAACAGAACAAAAGACTGAGCATCAAATCTTATCAAATATAATCACATCTCCTATATTTCTGCCCAGAAAAAAGGTTATACCTGCCCTTCTATTCTGAGGACCTCATGGGAATAAATACAAGATGACCCTAAGGTTCAGAATATGAGCTGTACTCCACTGTTTATGACCTAACTGAATTATTTTGAGCAATTTACTTAGTCTCTCTAATATCATCTTCTTCATCTATAAAATGGAAATAGATATCCATGTTGCCTAGGACTGTTGTGCTTGTGGGGGTTAAATAAAATAAAATATGCAAAATACGCAAGGCACAGTCTGGTTTATAATAAGCACTCAATAAATATGTATTGTCATCACCCATGATATTGAAGAATGGGCAAATGCTTATTTCTTTCTTTCATTTTTAGAATCAACCACATTGAAGGACCAAAATCTCAGGCAGGTAGGCCACAGTGTAAAGCAAAGGGTCAAGTCCATCAAGTCCCAATAAGGCCGGAGAAAACAGAAAAGGGTTCATTTACCCACTCTGCAGATTACCCTTGGAAAATATTTTAAGCGTTGTACACTCTGATGTCAGCATGTGGGTACTCAGACAATGCTACTGTGACTTCCTACAAGGCTTTGAAAAATGTCCCGTGGAAGAGAAACTGAGCCTAGGACATGAGTAAAGCGTAGTTAAAACGCTTGCCCACACCAACACCCGGGCCCTGTCCGTGGTCCTGAAGAGACAAGCTGCAAAAGGCAGGTAGAAAGTCGAGACCTCTAAGAGACTGCCAAGGCAGAGACAGACTCTTTGGAATTATGTTCAGATACATGCAGTTATTGAGAATAAATGTTTTTTGTCTCATTAATTGGGCTTCCCCACCTATTGTGCTCCTGATTCTAAACTTATTGTCAAAAAGAACCTCATAATGCACACCAGAGCTCACATAAATTACTTGGGGAATCACTGGCTTCCCTCTGTTGGCCTGGATAATAAGAAATTGAACAACATGAATCTCCTATCCTAAAATGAGTTAATTTTTTCTCTTCTCTAATTTACTTACTGCAAAGAAATGGCAGAGAATATTTATTAAGAGTGAGCCTCTGGAATCAAACTGCCTGGATTCCAGTCCTAACTCTTCACCTATCAGGAGGTAATTTCCTTCACCTCTTCATATCTCAGTTCATTCATCTATAAAAGTAACCATAAAATAGCACTGAGCTCATAAGTTTACTTAAAAATTAAATAAGACATATAAATTGCATAGAAAGTATACTGTAAGAACTCATTAAGTATTAAATTATTATTATTATTAATATCATAATGGTTTTCATTGTTATTATTATTCCAAGTCAGACTTAACAAAGATAAAAACTTCTCTATCCCTCCTGCATCCTGGTTTGCATGATGCCCTTCCCTCTGCCTGCTCCTATTATTTCCTCCCTCTATCTCCCTCCTGAGCAAACTGTGGAGACAGATCAAGTAAGAGATGGGAAAGTTTGTTTACTCACCTACCCACTGATTTCAACATAAAAAAAAAGCTCAGAAATTTCTTAAAATGAAAGATAGATCCATAGGGCTACAATTCCCCTAAAAGCCATGGGAGAGCTTAAGGGCCCTCAATCTATATGACAACAGAGCACTCTTAACCCCATGCTTGAGACCACCCTCCACTTACTTTTCCATCACTCTGTCAGCTTCCAGAGCAGCTCAGCAGGCTCATAAGGCTTATACAAGCTGTGCAGATCTCAAAAGCCGGGGCTCCAATAGCTTGGCTCCTATGAAGAATGCTCAGTCTCCCTATCCCATGACCGAGAAAGTTCAGCAGCCAGGATGGAAGACAAGCAATGACAGTGACCCTATTTGATTCTGAACTCACAATACTTTCCTAAACACTGCCATGCACCTTACTTTCTTCAATCTTCTTAACATCCCTCCAAAGCAGACAATTAGTGCCATCCCCATTCTACAGAAGGGGCTTCCTAGGTGGCACTAGTGGGAGAGAACCCACCTGCCAATGCAGGAGACATAAAAGACGAGGGTTTGATCCCTGGGTTGGGAAGATCCCCTGGAGAAGGGCATGGCAATCCACTCCAGTATTCTTGCCTGGAAAACCCCATGGACAAAGGAGCCTGGTGGGCTACCGTCCGTAGAGTTGCAAAGAGTCAGACATGACTGAAGTGATTTAGCATGCAACATATTATACAGAAAAGATCCCTGAGGTCCACAGGTTGATGTGATTTTCTACAAGTCACACAGCTACCAGTGAATGGCAAATTCAAAACAGCCCAGGCTGACTGTTCAGGCAACAAGATTTAGTGAGAAAAGCATGGGAAAGCAGCCAGGGAGAAGTCTGAATCCCAGTTCTACCTCTTACTAGCTGAATGATGTAGAAAAGGTGAGAACTTATGAGGACTCAGTTTTTCTCATCTGTAAAATGGAAATAGTACCTTCCTTCCAAAATGTTGACGGGTAAACAAAAATGTGGCATAGAGGTGGAGTTAAGTAAGAAGACATCAGTGTCATTATTGTCTCTGTCAGGCCAGCTCAGTTCTCTTTCCAGTATTCAAAGCCACATGGAATCTAGACCAAAGGAGACTAACAAACACTGGCTTCAGACAAATGCCAGTGTCCTATTGTCCCCTCCCTCTCCATCCTCTCTGATACACCTCTGATATACCTGCTTAAACAGCACAGAGCTCAGTTATCACATGTGACTTATCTGGAAAATTTTATAGCCCATACTGACCTGGCTCACCCCACTTGGCACACTCCCAGGCTCCTCGCACTGACTGGCAGCAGATCTGAGCATGAGGAATACAATAACTAACAATTTAGATACCCCTGATCATCCTTATGTTCAGTTTATACAGTGTGCTTTATGTTATATGGCACCATGACAACAGTGGGTCAATGAAACACACCCACTTCCATAAACAACTCTTTCCACCTTGAATGGAACCAATAAAGGTGAAACGATACTGAAGACAGAGGCAGTGAAAGGCATTTGATAATATTTAAACATTGAAATCCTCATTTTTAGTTAGTAAATATGGCAACGATCAAGAAGATAGATAATCTGCCCTCTTCCCCTACATTGCTCTATGGAAGGCTGCAAGGCCTTAAAGAAAGAAATTTTGGATTATCTGAAAATTTTTGGCTTTTTTGGCTATTTTGGCTTTTCTAGGCTGCCATTTCCTCTCATTCAGTGGATAATGAAAAAAGTCTGTAATTATTTAAATGATATCTGAACACAGATGGGATTTACTCAAGGCTACAAATATTCACAGCACCAGGTGTATTTTTCCAGGCTCCAGAAATACAGAGGACAAAACACTGCAGGTGATTGGCAGGTGCATCAGAGAGGATTGAGGAGGAGGGGACAGTAGGACACTCGCATTTGTTGGAAGCCAGTGTATGTCACTGCCTCCTTTCACTAAACTCTGGACACTTAGCTCAAAGCTGAAACCCAAAGAGGGCACAGGAGTCAGCCAGGGGAGGAGAAGGGGAAATGAGAAGTTGCCATGAATCAAATAAACACGTGAGCAAAGCCCTATTTGTCAGAGAACTTGGCTTTAATGCAGCCACTGCAAAGATGTGAGGTGGTAAGCAAAAAGTGATAATTCATAAACACAGTCACCTACCCAACACAGTTCTTTGCTTGCTCAAGAGCTGCAATGGCCCCCAGCTGCTGCCACCTGCTGCCAGCAGGGCTGGTTCCAGGTGAGCTGTTCTGCCCTGGGTCCTGGGTGATTTGCTGTGTCTCCTTCAGGCTTAGCCCTGACACCCCACCTGCTGCTGTAACCCTAGCTGTCCCTCCACCTGTCTCCCAGGGTGGCAGAATGAACAACCCCACCATCTGCTTCCCTCCCCAGAGCACCAGATATTGAACACTGGGAATTTGTGGGGTCATCAGGCAGAGTCTGGGAGAGTCTGGGAGTGACAGGGAATTATAAACACATCGGTGAGGTGGCAGCAAGGAAGTCAGAAAAGATAGGTTAGATACTGAGAGGAGAGAAGCGGAAACCACAGATGTGTGTGGCTCTCAGAAGAGTCATTTAGTGAGCTTCATCTTAGCTTCCAAATTTCAGACATACTCAGAGAGATACTAGATTCATTCAGTGATGAGTCTCTGTGTTAACCTTGCTAAAGATAACTTTTCTAGTTTTGAAGGTGAAGTTAATGAAAGAGCAATTCTTCATTCTTTTGACCAATGGGATCTTACATAAAGAATGCAGACTCATCAGCTATGAGTCAAATAAACATGTTATTTCCATTCTGTTTCCTGTCTGGAGCTCCAGGATGGCTTCACATGGTCAGGGTGGGTCTCAACTCTGCCAGCCCATCCCACAAGGGGAAATAGTAAAGGCATAGGTGATACATAAAGTAGGACGTGAGTCTTAATAACTTAGATTGTCCTAACAGCAGATCTGTTGGTGTCTCTTTTAATGGACTAAATGGATGAGACACAACTTCTACCAAGAATAGCCTAGGACCTTTCAAACCACATCACTCCAAACCAGTCCTGTGCTTGCAATTCAAAAATAAACTCCGTCCCTAAATTCCAACTACCACACGGCAGTGAAATTGCACCATTTTTAGCCCTCAACTCATTTTGGGTTCAAAACGATAACAAGCGCCTCACCATATTTGCTTGCAGGATGCAGGCCTCTTGAGAGGAGTCTCCCCAGGCAACAGCTCCAATACATCCTGCATTAGAGGATATTTCTGAGAAGCACTTGTGTTACCTGAGAGTATGACAGAGTCACTCTGCAGCTGCTGAAGTGTTGCCTAATTGAGGATCTGCTTTAAAGAGGATGAGAGCGTGATGTATAATTGGCACATTTCTCATGCTTCTGAGACTAAGCTGTGAGCTCCTTGGGCAGGAGAACCCTTAGCTTACCACTGCCAGAAACATACAAAAGGGTTTCAACACATGTATCTGTTGAATGAATACATGAATCAAAGACACATGATGTTAGGTGAATTATTGAAACAAGACGATAAAGTGAGTCCCAAGAGACTTGCTCACCTTCTTTAGAACATTGATCAGTGGCTATTTACTCAGTTGAGCCCCATGGAAGATCCCCAAGTCATTCACATGACCCCACTGCATGTCCTCTCCTTTGCCTGGTTTTGTTTTTCCCCAGGTTGCTTATTATGCCATCTGACCTACATACATTTTATCTTAGAAATGTGTTTATTTTCACACATGGTGTAAGGTCCTAAGAGCAGGGACTTTTATATCATTCATCCATCACTGTCGCCCTGCTACCTAGTACTGGCCCATAGCAACAGTTCACTATTAATTATAAGACTTTTAAAAAATGGTTCTATCTCTAAACAGAAATGACTGAAGATATTTCTGCTCCATGTACCAAGGATCTTTATATGTGTAAATTAATCAAGCAATTAAGATGTACTGGGGGATCATTATTCTAAGAAATGTAACTGTGTCATTTTGCAGGGGTTTTCAAACCTTTGCATTACAGTCCCAACAAAACATTTGAGCTTTATTATATCATCCTCATCTCCATCACCATCATCAATGACAACTAAGAGAACATCTACTACTGCCTGCTGAGTACAATATGTTTTGATAATAGATGTTTGGCAGACAGAAAATGAACAGGATGCTGAAGTCCCTGTCTTCAAAATGTCTATTTGTAGGAAACATTAAGACACAATTTTATATATATATGTGAAACATATACCACAAAATGAGAGGTTCAACCAATGCTGTCTGATAGAAACAGAATAATGTGAACCACATCGGTTAAGTTAAATTCTTCTAGTAACCACATTAAAAAGTAAAAAGAAAAAAGTAAAACCAATTTTAGTAATATTTTACACAACCCCAGTAGATATTATCATTTTACCATGCACCAAATATTTTAAAACTTTGTGTCAATGAGATGTATTCTTTTCTCTTTTTTGTACTTAATCTTTGAATATGTATACGGCATGTGTGTGCAGGCTAAGTCGCTTCAATCGTGTCTGACTCTGTGTGTATATGACACAGCACATCTCAATTCAGACTAGTCATATGTCAAGTGTTTAATAGCCATGTGTGGACAGTGGCCACCAGGAGGAACACCACTCTCTTCCCTCCTTTCTTCCTCCTCCTTCCTTCCCTCCCATCCCCCTCTGCCCACCCCCTGGAAGCAAGGATGATGGTGGAAGGGAAGCATAGGCATCCCAAGAAGAAAAGGAACAGAACACCTAGTCCTACCCATGAACCCTGACTCCACCCCATCTCTTGTCTTTATTCTCTCAGGTACAGTCAGAAAAACTAAAATCCCATCCCAGCACTAATGAGAGATCTGGGTCTTTGCCTACAAGCACTAACGCAAGGTTCCTCTGATCTCTAAGGAAAAGTATGTTCAGGCTTTAGGTAACCCTAGGAAACTGGAACTATTCTCAACGCTTACATGCATCAGACTTAACCTGCAAGGAATTTTTAAAGTGACAGAGCCACAACCATACATCTCCACATTTAATTGGTCTAGACTGAAGTCTGGGGATTTTGGCACATTTTAGAGACTCCTAGATGATTATAATGGTATTTAGAGCCGAGACCTGCTGGGTTGGAATGTAGGAGGTGTGGAGAAGAAAAAAGGAAAGAACAGCCTGTTTGCTATAGATGCCGTTAGGTATGGTGCTCAGCATTGCACTTTAAGTACATTTTTTTCATTTGATCCATATGAGATGCACATCCCTAGGAGAGAGGTATCATTAACCCCATTTTACAGACGAGAAAACCGAGGCTCTGAGAAATGAAGTGACTTTTCCAGCATCACACAATCAGCCACTGGCAAAGAGAGAAATTCAAACCAGGTCTGGCCCCAAAATTCATGCTCATCCTTTATCTGCCCTTGTCTATCCTTCTTTATCAATCCCACCCGCTCCAGTCCTCCACCCCAATTTTGGTGCAAGGTAAGAAACTGGGATGGGAATGAGAGGAAGAAGGTAACATGGCAGGAAGGGGTTGGGGGTGGGGCAGGGGGAAGATGGAAAAGAAAAATAGTAGGAGATGCATCAGTAAAGAAAGGCATCTTTCCTAGAGGATCAGTGTTTCCTGGGAGACTTTTGCAACTACAAAGAGACTGAGCACTGAAAGAGCATGTGTGGTGAGGGCACCGTACTTATTGCCAAACTTATTTGGTATTATGACGATGAGGAAAGATGCCCCAGAAAAAGGATCCATTATCTGACTTCCACAGAGGAGCCTGCCTTCATTCACCAATGCATAGACTGGAAAGATGGCCAACAACTAGAAGAGAAAGGATAAAGGGGTTGCAAATAAAGACATGCTCTCTTAGAGTTTTACTCTGTCAAATCACCAAGCAGTGAAAAATTAACTCAGTGCTACAAAAAAAAAAAAAAAAAAGAAGAAGAAGAAGAAGAAAGAGGGAGGGGAGAGAGGGAGGGAGAGAGGGAGGGAGGAGGGAAGGAAGAAGAATCTGGTGATACTAGACATCAGTCTTGCCTGACAGAATTTAAATTGAATGTCTGTGAGCATGGCCCATAATTTTTTAGCAAAAGTAGAAGCTATTAAAGAGTCGGTGCACAAGATTAAAATTTAGAGTGCTGTTTTAATAATAGTGAATTCTACTCAGTTTCAAATGGCTGTCATTTTTAAGCTCCACCAATTTGAGAATATTTGATGGATGGTGTTGGGAGCTGACGGGAAGCCTGACGGGAAGCCTGACCAGGTCAGCTAACATAGCCAGAGAGATGAGCTTCTATCCTTAAGGAAATAAGCTGATGTTGTTAATACGCCAACTCTGAGACTGCTTACCTACCTGTTCAACAGGACAACTAATACCTGCCTTACCTAAAAGGAACAGACAGAATAAAGGATGAAAAGAAGCACTGTCAAAAGCCAAGTACTGTGAGGGAATGCATCATAGACCTGCCATGTGTGTGGTCTGTGCTTGCCACTGGTTCATGAGCCATTTTTTCTGGAAGGTTCCTCAACTCCACTTCCAATTTCTAATTTAGAGAGTCGATCAACAAGCACCTGGACTAGTGCTAGGATAGAGGGATGCCCAGGGTGTTCTGGAAGCCAGAGGGAACTCATCTGTCAGCTTCAGAAGACCCACCACCCTGAGTGACTGGGATTTTGTTCTGTCTACCAGCACTGTGCCTGATACAGCATGTGGGTCCTCAGTACGTATCTGTAGGATACTGTATGCTATTCAACATTCCTTGTTCCTGGGAGTTTTAACTTTACTTAGGCCAACAAATGTTTTGTTGTTGTTGTTCAGTTTAAGTCATGTCTCACTTCGTGACCTCGTGGACTGCAGCATGGCAGAGGCTCCTCTGTCCTTCGCCATCTCCTGGAGTGCCCTCAAACTCACGTCCATCGAGTCGGTGATGCCATCCAGCCATCTCATCCTCTGCCACCCCCTTCTCCTCCTGCCCTCAATCCTTCCCAGCAGTAGGGTCTTCTCCAATGAATTGGCTCTTTTGGCCAAAGTCCTTCCAATGAATATTCAGGGTTGAATTCCTTTAGAATTGACTGGTTTGATCTCCTTTCTGTCCAAGGGACTCTCAAGGGTCTTCTCAAATATTGACTGAACAGCATAATATGGGCTTTAATAGAGAGATCATTAGAGAAACTAGAGGAAGAAAACATTTCTCCCTGATGTTGAAAAATCAGTTTAAGATTTTCATCACTCATTATTACCATTGTGGTCATCCTTAGAGTCTTTCACAAATATCTCCTGCTTTTCACATGTGGGTCATATGCAGGATTATGTTTCCTTGTCCCCTTTGAAGTCAGGCTAAGCCAGCTAACCTACAATGGCCAATGAAATGTCAACAGAAGTGGTGGTAGTCGCACCTTGGCAGAAACTTCCAGAGCTGTGCACAATTCTCCCCATGCTCTCTT
This sequence comes from Antilocapra americana, assembly GCA_007570785.1. Classification (NCBI taxonomy): domain Eukaryota; kingdom Metazoa; phylum Chordata; class Mammalia; order Artiodactyla; family Antilocapridae; genus Antilocapra; species Antilocapra americana. Next base: position 5,943,910 of record ML662446.1, read on the forward strand.
CCCCCACCAGTGGAAGCATATGAGAAAATATGGCTCTGGGGGAAGGACAATACAGGTTCCAGAAGCCTGTACCATACAAACCATGGAGAGCATGTCCACAAGGGGGAACCACGCCCTTGTGGCACCGCCCCACTGAGATGTGGGGGTCATTTGTCACAGGAGCCTTTTCTCATTGACCATCATGTCCAAAAGGGCCCACATAACTACTCGTCCACGGTAGAGGTACATCACCCTGTATGGGAAAACATGAGAGAGCTGGTGGGTCTTTGGAGAACGAGGAAACAAGATTCTAGTCCTTTATTTTTTTGGTCATAGACTCTGCTACTTTCTTCCAGAGATTTCCTCCACTGGGAAACTCCAGAAAGACAGTTAATTTCCAGAATCTTCTGAGTTAGGAACCCCAGATCCCTGCCCTTTATGTTACTATCTCCTGCCCTGACCTGTCAGTCACATTGCCTCATGGCCATTGTGCTCAGTATCAGAGCGGGATTCCTGGCTGAAGACCACATTCCAACCAGACCTCAAAGAACAAACAGGCCTCCCCAGGGCTTCCTCACCTTGCCTTAGATGGCTCCAGCCTGCATTCCCTCAGCTCCCTGGTAAGATTCTTCATCTTCAGCCAGAGTCCCATTGGGGCCCCAAGCCTCCTACCTTCCTGCTATTCTGACCACCTGGCCTGCCTCCCCTTCTTATTTCTGGGTCTCCGAAGCCTGTTCCCAGCCACCCCCTCCAGAAAGTGTCACCACAGACTCCAGTCTATCCTGTTCTCCTCACCCCACCAGCTCTAAACCATTTGACACGTGGCTATATTCTGTCATAGTGGTAGTATTACCTCCTTCATCTGGGCAAGTATGGTTTCGTCAAAGGAGGGGTGAACCTCTTAATCTTGATGCCCTCATTTGTGACCTGATGGGTGAGAGTGTGTCTATGAAGCACCACCTTGGTGCCTGGCATATAACAAGTGCTCGAGAAATGGGAGATTCCGTCCCACTCCCCTTCTGCACAAGGTCTAAGCATAGTGGGTGGGGCCAGTCCTTCCCCTCCCCAAGGAAACCCGTATGTGACCCCAGAGATGCGTCTACTGCAATATTCTTGATGGGAACATATCTCCTCCAAGGGGGCAAACATGGGTACTGGTGGGGGGCGGTTACTAAAAAATAAAACCCCACTCCTCTTGGATAAAAGCTCAGATATACATACAGTACCTAAACAGATATACTGTATATCTATGATAATAAAATTTCATTGAGGAAAGGGTAGAGAAGATGATTAGGGGAAAAAGTGCAAAAAAAAAAAAAGTCTCCAGAGTCAGGGAGTAATGAAAAATTGGTTGAGAAACCCTGGTCTGATATTACCTCCAATCAAAACACAGGCAGCCTCTCTCACACCCAGCTCAGCCGAGCCTCTTAACACCTGTCTCTTACATTTCCTCTCCCATGTCTCTTCCAAATCAATAACACGATATTTTTGAAACTTCTGTCAAATCCACATCCATGCCTCCCCGGCTCCCTTCCCAGCCTCTCCACTCCTTCACTGATCTAATCGGCCACCTCTCCTGGGATGTGAGCCATGCAACAGGCTGCAGAGAAGGCAGGCAGTGGAGAGCTGAGAGACTCCAGTCTTGGTTTCCCAGACATGACAGACAGAATAGAGTTCATCCCCACCTCCAGCAGCAGCAGGACAGGAAGGAGCTGAGTGCCACTGCCTCCCCTACCCCTGCCACTTGCCACTACCTGACAAGGCTGCCAGTCCAGGCTGGCCTACAACTTCCATGGGAGCTAAAGGCACACCCTCTTGGCAGGGGGGAGTGGACAGGGAATGAAGCTTACCACTGGGTTTGGGCTTCACTGGTTTGTTGGAATATTGTAGACACTGCAGTTGGGTTTGCCCAAGGTGGATTTCTACCTGTCCTAGAGGCTTAAAGGCTACCTCACTTGTAGCTTTGAATGGTCATGTCATATACTCTGCATGGGAAGAAGTCTGAGGAGGAGGAGGAGGAGGAGGAGGAGGAGGAGACAGCTTAACCCGATGCTGCCCTTCTGTTCTTCCTAAAATACACAGTAGTTCTAATGTCACCCCTTCTTCTTCCAACCATGAGGAAAAGCCAAAAGAATCTAGACATTCTAGAGAGGTCGATCTTGACGTGATACAACAGCTGAACTGGCAGCAGCAGCCACCTACGTCTAGACTTCATTTTGGTCCCCTAAAGCATCCTAACAACACAAGGGCAAGGGTGAGATACATAATGGTCTCCCATCTGCTTTCTCAGGAGTCTCTGTACCAGTGTATTGCTACTACAAAAACAGCACCATATGTCTCTCACCGTGTGGGCCTGCAGAGGGGCTCAGAGGTGCTCTGACACACTGGCCATACTCCCAAGGTCAAGGCATTTCTGCAGGGGGAAAAGCATATGGACTGTGCAGTCAAGAGAACCTGGGTTCTAGTCCTGAGCTCCCACTGAATGCTGTGTGACCTTAGATAAGATCTAACCTTAGATTCAGCCTGACCTTGTTGAATGTCCGCTGTCTTTACTACAGAAGAGAAAAAAGTTGAGAATAGTACTTATACCATACTACCATTGCTAAGATTAAATGACCTATAATAAGCAAGGTGCTCATCTTGGCACCTGGAACCTACTCAGTATATACTCGATGGCTACAGTGACCATTTTCTATCATTCTTCCTGTGAGTGAGTCTGTCTTGTTGTCTGGCTCTTTTCTGTAGTTGTCCCCTCCTCCATTTCTCTGCAGGTCTCTATCTGACTCTTCCCTTGCTGGTTCCCCGCTCCCATTCATTTTCACAGTAGAAAGATGTGGCAATTTGCCTGGTGTTCCCAGTCACTGAAGACTTCATTCCTTTCAGGCAAAGATCCATCCCCACACAGGCCAGGCCCAGGCTCTTACCATTGCTACTAGGTTTGGCTGAGGCTGTGGACTTGGCAGTGGGGGAAGAGAGTGGTACCCAATGACCCTGGGCCCCAAACCTCCAGAAGGCTGCTGTGCCCTCCCTCTAGAGCGGAACCTCTCAGGTGTGTCTCATGTCCCAGGAGACCCCGCTAGAGCAGCTGTGAAGAGCCAGAAGGGACTCAGAGGTAGTGCCCCATTCAGCCTCTGAACTGAGATCAGACCAAACTGCTAGTGCTTCCCAGGACCTCACAGCCTCATCCATGCAGGGGCAGGCTGACACTGCCCCCTGGGAATTCACTGGTGACAGCAAATGTGTCCACTTTACAAACCAAAGAGCAAACAACTCCAAGGAAATGGTAGGGGAAAGGTGGGTTTGCTAATTTTCCACAAGATATGCTGATGGAATCCTGTCCTTCTGCAGGTCAAAGGAAAGCCCTTCCCCAGCTCTCACGCACAGTTCTTTGGATGGGAGTTCCCAGACTCCTTGTGTTTCTAAATGCTGTGAGACACAGGAGAGGGGAGGGGTGGCTTCCTGTGGACAGGTTGCTGAAGGATCAGGATATTTATTGGAGAGGGGATGCGCTGGTGAGAGAGAGAGAGAGAGGTCAGCTGCCCCTCACCAGGAGTCACACGCCCTTCGAAGCTAGATTCAGCAGCTCAGTCTGGAAGGATCACAGCATCATAGACTCCACTCCCAACTCACTTTCTGGCCTGCGCGGAATTAATTCCTGAGCAGAACTCAGAACAGTGTAGCAAGGAGGATTCCTTCTTTCTTACTGCCCCCAAAGGGAAGCAAAACCTACAGAAACTAGCCCATCCTGCAGAGACCCCTCTCCCCGCCCACCTCTCTAGGCCTCCCCAGCACCCCAACTTCCCCCTTTAGTGAGGGAGGAAGCTCACCCATAGTAAAGAAAAGCAGCCAACCTCCCTAAGCTCTTACTCTGTGTCAGCAGTTTGTTCTAAACGTATTTCCTGCACTAACTCACTGATGACCAGCTCAAGCTACCCCCAGACTTGAACACACAGACGCCTTAAGGGCTGGCCACTGCGCAAACATTTCCTGCTGGGTCTCACAAAATGCAAAAGGTGCTATTACCACAGAAGCCAAGGCTGCTAGCAGACTACAGAGGTGACACGAGGTAAATTCATTTCCTTCCTGTCAAGAGAGACTCAACAAGGGTATAATCAGAGGCTAATGTATGTACCTGTGATTGGGCCCATCACAGGGGTGGCACGTAATTGAACAAGTTTGCTGTGCCCAGAGGAGCATGGCAAAGTGTTACTCTTTTGGTCAGCATACCTCAATTTTTAATAACATTATGGAAATACTGCTGAAGGTCAGGGTAAGGACAGCGCCTTGAGGATGAGGCCTCTCTGAGCCATAGAGAGCTTCAACCTTGAGAAAAGGACCTTCTGCCCACATCTGGGTCAGTCACTTTTCCCAGGGATCCTTTCCTAGACTGAGTGGGGTCTAGGGACCAGGTCTCAGTGTGGCTGTACCTTCTTGCTGAATGGACTCCATGGGCCCCCCCCCAACACTCCCTCAACCCCCCGGTGAGCACTGAGGCCAGGCTTCTTGGTTAATGATGAGACTGCCCAGTGGGCAGGCCCCTCTCCTCCACTGATGACTGGTAACAGTGATAATACTTGTGCTGTGCTAAGTCACTCCAGTCATATCCGACCTACGGACTGTAGCCCCCCAGGCTCCTCTGTCCATGGGATTCTCCAGGCAAGAATACTGGAGTGGGTTGCCATGCCCTCCTCCAGGGGATCTTCCTGACCCAGAGATCGAACTCGTGTTTCTTGTGGCTCCTCCACTGGCAGGCAAATTCTTTACCACAAGCTCCACCTGGGAAGCCTATAGCGTCTGACTATGAGTGAGGCACTCCTCTGAGCCATTTGCATGTATTAACTCACTTGACCTATAAAAACAATTCTGGGCATTAGGTGCTGCTCCTCTCAGATTTCACAAATGAGGAAACTGAGGTATGGATGAAGTTGACTAAGGTCAGACAGCTGGCACGTTGTGCTGAGGCCCTGGCAACCTGGCTCTGAAGTGCATCATCCTGACCACAAATTCTACTGTCTAATGAGTTCCCTTGTGGCTCAGCTGGCAAAGAATCTGCCTGCAATGCTGGAGACCTGGGTTCTATCCCTAGATTGGGAAGATCCCCTGGAGAAGGGATAGGCTACCCACTTCAGTATTCTTGGGCTTCCCTGGTGGCTCAGCTGGTAAAGAATCTGCCTGTAATGTGGGAGAAAGTGAAAGTGAAGTCACTCAGTCATGTCCAGCTCTTTGCGACCCCATGGACTGTAGCCTACCAGGGTTCTCTGTCCATGAGATTCTCCAGGCAAGAGTACTAGAGTGGGTTGCCATTTCCTTCTCCAGGGGATCTTCCCGACCCAGGGATCAAATCAGAGTTTCCTACATTGCAGACAGACACTTTACCCTCTGAGCCACCAGGGAAGCTTGGGTTCAATCCCTGGGTTGGGAAGATCCCCTGGAGAAGGGAATGGCTACCCACTCCAGTATGCTGACCTGGAGCATTCCATGGACTGTATAGTCCATGGAATCACAAAGAGTCCGATACAAATGAGCAACTTTGACTTCAGTGAGTCAGCACAGCCAAGCTGAGGGGACGGGAGAACCAGCAGGTGGCAGGGAGGTGCCTCCCTGGCAACTGGCACTCATTCATTCACATTCTTTTTTCTTTCCACTTAAAAAAAAAAGTAAATGAGAGATTCTTTAAATTCTACAGTGCTTTACAATTTTCAAAAGTTTCACACACATGATTTCATATAATCCCAAAATAATCCTTTTTTCCCCTACACCTATCTTGTCCCTCCTCACTTTCCTATCCCCTCTCACGGTAACCACTCATGTGTTCTCTATATCTGTGAGTCTGCTTTTCTGCTTTATATATTCACATTCTTACTGAGCGTCTTCTTTGCACCAGACTCTGTTGTAGGCACTGAGGAGATGGTGATATATAAATAGATGGAAGATTATAGTCTAGTGAGAAGACAGAAATGCATACATACATATACATATATATACACACTTAAATAAGGTAATATCTTAGAATGGCAAATGTGTGAAAAAAAAATAGAGCAGGGATGTCAGATAGAGTGATTAGGCAGGAAGAGGTATGGAAATTATTTTAAGAGGGGAAAAGTTAAAAGAAACAGGCCTATCCAAGGCTGAGTAATCCATTGGCAGAGGTTTTTGAAAGCCTGCAAAAATACAAGGAGTAACATGTCCTTGAGGCCCAGAGAAGCCAGGAAGTTAGAGATCAATGAAGACAAGGGGATTGGGGTCCACTCCATGCTCCCACTCTGGGGCGCAGGCTGACGGAAGCTCTGCCACCTTGCACTGGACCACATGGGTATCCCCTGCCTCCTGGAAGTGATGCCCAACTCGTAGGTTCCCACATCCCTCCTAATGGTGGGCTCTGGGAAGGATACAGGAGCCACTGGAGCAACTGGTGAGCTTTCCTGCCTCAGCGATGGGCCCAAAGGGGACATGAAGGGAAACAGCAGAGACGCATTAGGTCTCTCGCCCTAAAAGGCAGAACCCAAGCCAAGCGGAGTGGAAAGCCAGCAGTCTAGGAGCTGCGAGTTAATAGATTTCTCCGAATGAATGGCCCTTCATTCCAATTCAAGGAGATGAGGGGATCAGGTGAAGGAAGCCAGGAGAAAAAGAGGATTAATCCATCTATCAGGGACCTTTGGAACTGAAAACATGAAAAGATGAATTCAGTTGTGAGCCATAATGATTCACTACTGGGAGAAATAATTATCTTGAAGCTTGTTTGGCCTCAGAATCAATCTTTATTTAACTGTATTTATTTTGGGCTGCTCATCCTGCTTGCCTCTCTTGGAAATTCAGGGAAGGCTTTCTCCCTCCCTCGTGTGTGTGTGTGTGTGTGTGTGTGTGTGTGTGAGAGAGAGAGAGAGAGAGAGAGAGAGAGAAATTCCAAAAGCTTGCTTATTTCATGGTTTTCAACAGAATGATCTTTGTGTGGGTCTTTCCCTCTCGCCTTGTCCTATGTGTTAGTGATCCTTACCTCTAATCACTCACTTCCCAGTATTCTCTTGTTTCCTTAAAGCACTTTTCACTATCTTCAAATCTATCAGTTTATTTGTTTTTTTTGTTTGTTTTTTTTTTTTTTAGAAAATCTGCCTCTTCCACTGGAACAAAAGACTATAAAAGCAGGGACCTTGGCTATCTCCTGGATAGATCACAACATCAGACCAAGGAACAGCCATGGAATAAGCAAACAAAAAGATTCTAACAACCACAGGTAGCTCACGATCTCTTTTAGTCCTTCTTACAACCTCAACTTATTGACTATGCCCATTTTACAAATGAGATAACTAACTGAGGAACAGAGAATCGTTAAGTAACTTGCTCAAGATTACAAAGATAGCAAAATCCTGTGACAGGATTTGAACTCAGAAAGTCTGGCTCCAGAATCGTTGCCCTTCTAACTTGAATTTTCAAGAAATGATTCTTTTTTGAATGAATAAATCTTGAATGAATGACTGCCTTGGGTTTCCTGCTTTCTTTCCCAGGGTTACTTGTTTTTAACTTTTCCTGGACCCCCTACACATCTGGCATGGTCCTAAATTCTCTACATGTATGATTCAGTGGAACCTTCAATCTACTCTGCTCTCCCTTGCACAGCTCCCAAGTCTGACACTTAGAACTGTAACTCATTCTCCAGTTTAGGTCTCCTAGCTCCCCATTACCAGGTGATATTGCCCTGATCTGAAATCATGGACTTAGTTCCTTCAGAAAGAAAAATCAAAGATTCAGGGGGATGCATCTCCCCAGAGAAACATGTGGCTGACTGTGGGTCTGGAAGACCCCTTTTTCTCTCTGTTCAGAAACTGAATCCAAAGAGATGAAGCTATAGTTTTCATGTCCGTGTCCACCCTTCAGGCTGGGGAACAGAGGCAAAATAAATGCCAACTGCTAGAGGCTAGGACGGGAGGGAACGAAGGAAGAAAATAAAGTGCTTTTCCAACTAAATTGGCTCTGAGAGTAGAGAAGAACTAACCCGAGTTATTAACGAAGCATCACCATACAACACAGGTCTTCAACTCACAAGGGAGCAAGCCCTCCCCTCTGTCTTGCAGCCTCCATGGCTGGCTCTATGAGTGGCTATGCATGGCCCTGCTTCACACACCCATCACCAGTCATCATTCTCATCCATCAAGCTTTATGTCCACGCCTGGAGCAACACTTGGCACACAGTGGGTGCTCAGTCGATGCTGGCTGGATCAGTGAATGAGGGAGACACTCCCTTTCCGCCTTGGCTCTGCCTTCACCCCTCACCCCCATGGCTGCACAGTTGTACCTATCTCCATCCCCATGGTCTCAAATCTTGGTCACATTCATCTGCTGACTACCCTGGGGTATGTACTCCCATTCCCCACAGGAATGTTTACAGGACTCAGAGTCAAAGAAGGCAGAGTAAGGATATCCTGAGAAAATGTGCTTTCACTGAATGATAGAACTCGATATTCTCCACAACCATCCCTGGAACGTCAGAATACTGCAACAGTTGTTCTTCCCAAATTACGGGTCTTTACAGACTCAGGCCAACACCAAGGGATGCTCCACTGAGCAATTTAAAGTCCAGTCATACAAAGCCGAGTGTGCTTTCTTGTCTAGGAAACAAAAACATTCCAACTGCTCAGCACATCCAAGTCAATACTCCGTTTATAACCCATACTGAATCTTTCCCTGGACTCCAAAAGCCGTAGGAAAGCCATGCTAGTAATCTCAGAGTCTCCCTTGTGTTCTGTTCTCCCTCCTGTTCTAGTGTCTTAATCTGTACCTCTGGTCATTTGTTTCATTCTTGTCTTTCGAGTTGAAGTGCATCCATGATTTTGGAATCATTAACTAGAATTTATCTGGAGAATTCAGATTAAGAACTTGTGCAATCCCTCTTTCTCTCTCTCATTGCCCTGAAATGCTCGGGTTCTTCCTCAATCAACTGGAAGACTGGTTGGGGACTTCTTCAGTTTGCCTTGCTGGAAGGGTCTCTTCTGGTCATTTGAATTGTGAAAGAGGTCCACTGGGATTTCCGGGTCCTATGCTGTGGCACGGATTCTGACCCAACCAAGCATGCATCTATGAATGAGCCAACATCTCTAAGTGAACTGTTCAACCCAAGATCAGAGTTGGGAGAAACAGTATTAAACTTCTGCTTTATTCTCTTGCCCCAGGATTACCATCTGCAAGTCTAAATAATAGCACTGTCCTACAGAGACAGGATCAAAGTGTCCATTGCCAGTCTGTCCTGCTGATGGTCAGCACCAGCCAGCCATGAAAGCACTCTAGTACATGGCCTAATGAAGAGGGATGGGGAAAGAATTTCAACAGAGTAAGGCTGCTGGGGTTTCAATCTCAACTTCATAATCTGTGGCCTTAGGACCCTGACCAAGTCACTTAATCACACAGTGACTAAGTACCCCCTCTGAAAAATGAACAGTACTGATCTCCTGATGGTGTCGAGATGATTACATGAAATCATGCATGGAAAACATCCTGGTGAAAGCTGATGCAGAGCATCACTCTAAGCTGAGACTTACTAAGCACTGACGATATGCTGGACCTTGTACTTGACACTCACACACCATGTTATTAGCCTCACTGTGCACAGATGACATGGATATTACCTTTTTTATTTTATAGCAGAGGAGACTATAGATCAGAGAACTCAATAACCTGCACAAACGGAAGGAGTTAGGGAGGGGTGGAATTCAGATCTGGACTGAGGACTCCCTCGCCAATGAGGAGGATCCATGAAGAGCTGACATCAGCCTCCTGTCTCTGGGTCCCCATAAAGGGCTGGTTGACAAGTAGCTCTATAGAGATGCTGGGGATCATGGACTTGGAGCCACTGAGTCTTCCATGTGTTGTGTGACTTAGGACCAGCCTCTCCACTGCTCAGGATGCTTTGCTTCCTCTGCCATAAAAAGAGACAATGGCAATTGCCTTGTAAGATTGCCATGAGGCTTAAGTAAAACAATAGTGTTTTGCCATCTTTCACCCCAGGTAGGATATTCTTACACTATGCCACACTCTGAGACACAAAAAGAAGACAATAACAACCCTCAGCACAGTATTAAAAGACTTTTGTTAATCACTCAGCCGTGGCCAACTCTTTGCAACCCCATGGACTGTAGACCACCAGGTTCCTCTGTCCATGGAATTCTCTAGGCAAGAATACTGGAATGGGCAGCCAGTCCCTTCTCCAAAGACTTTAGAAAAATAAGAATTAATGAAATGAATAATAATATCTAACAAACACAGGCCATATTATATTTCAAAGCCTGACTAACACACTTAACTCTCATGACTATGCTATCTTATAAAGCAGGCACTTTTCATCATTTTCCTTTTACCACAAGGAAACTGAAGCATGTCATGGTTAGGTAACTTGCTCAAGGGCACAAAACCAGATGCTGAAAACTTACAGGCTTGCAATTCATCTGGATACATGTGAGCTTTATTCAAAGGAGTCAGTCCAGGACAGCAACATCGGCACTCCAACCTCTCTGTCTCCCTGGGAACCACTGGGATAAACAGAGGCAAACTTGTCCAGGTCACTTTACTACAGGACTTGCATGGTCTTTAAGATGCAAATATGCGTGCAAAATCATCAACAGGGAGATAGAGTATGCAGCCTCCCCAGAATTGGAGGGGGACTAGTATGCCCTGAAATATGATTTCAGAAATATGCATCTGGGTCATTTACTCTAGATACAACAGTCCCCATCAGGTGTTAGCAACACTGAGCATAATGCCAAAAGAGAGAAAAGGGGAAATGAAGAGTCCAGTGTCCTTCCTCCTGTGCCTTCTGTCCTCTGATCCAGATCTGTAGAAGTGTGTCTGCCTGCAGGCCTGGATACTCACAAGCCCCATACTGAATGAAGACCCACAGAGGCCCCCAAAAGGAGTGGCAGCAGGAAAAGGAGGTCAGTCGGGCACAGTCCTGGGAAGCAGAGGCTCTGGTCAGAGCCTGCTGGGAATCAATGGCCTGTTTTTAACACAAGTGTGACATTCACCCGTGATGCTGGGACTCACTGGTGGGAAAGAAGGAGGTTTTCATATCCCTGCTTTTTACCGCAGTAGGCTCCAGAAATATATTTCAGTAATTCCCTTAGCTGATAAGTATGAAAAAGAGAATACTGAATATTCCAATAGGGATCTGACAGAACAGGGGCACGTTCATTAGCTGCTGAATTTCCCAATGACTCCTAGAAATTGCCACAATCAGACCAAATTAAGTACTTCCGTTCCAAATATAGGCAGTCATGGATCATTTGGGTTTATCTCCGCACTGCTGACCTTGCAAAGGAAGGCCCTGGAATTCCAGAAAAAGCAGCATCTCCTTCCTTCTTACTCTCTCTGAACAAATCTAAAATCCAGTGCCAAGTTTCTTGAAGCTGATTCCAAACCAAGATGGCTTTTCATAAGATTACTAAAATTGAATCGGCCTTTGAGGAGGCATTCCTTCAGTCTGCAACTCACGTTTTTAATGTAATCACTGGAATTCTCCCTCATCCCCCGCTGGGTGGGCAAAAGGGTAAGTAACATCCACACCCCATGTCTGTGGCAGATACGGAGATGTGGGATGTCATTCTCAACCCACTGGGTGAGTCAACAGGGAAACTGAGATCAGTAAATAAACTCAATTCCTTTCCTCCCCATGCCAAAGTACTGATAGGCAGTACTTTGGCATACAGAGTCAATCTAAAAATCACTAACAAAGTTTAGACAAGAGGTCACAGCTTTCATCTTTTTTTTTCAGGTTCAGAACAAAAACAGTAATGGTATTTTATGGAGCATGGAAGTTAACTGGTTTGAAGAGAGAGGCCAGCCATTCAACTGTCTGGATCTACAATCAACATTTTCAAAGAGCTTTCATCTTGCAGTGAGTCCTAGACAGTTTTATTTATATACCCATTTCACAGACAGAAATACTGAAGCATTGGCAAATAGGACTTCCCTAGTGGCTCAGATTGCAAAGAATCTTCCTGCAATGCAGGAGACCCAGGTTCCATCCCTGGATTGGGAAGATCCCTAGAGAAGGGAATGGCAATCCACTCCAGTATTCTTGTCTGGAGAATCCTATGGTCAGAGGAGCCTGGTGAGCTACAGTCCATGGGGGTTGAAAAGAGTTGGACATGACTGAGCAACTAACACTTTTTACTTCATTGGCACATGACATGTTACAAAGACAACAGGCCTTGGGAAATAATGTTCATTCATCCTTGTACAAGAGCCAAATGCACCCACTAACACCATGCCTGCAGTTCTCTTGTTTTTGGCTGCAGCATGAGAGGCCAGATAAGCATGGTGGATCTCCTGAGCCTTGATGGAGAGCACCGCAGGGCCTTCCAGGTTCCCACACCTGAGTTTGCAAAGCAAAAGGAACTGGAGCAGCCTGAGGGAAGTTCAAGATAGGCTGGAAAACCTCCTGAGGGCCTTCACAGCAGACTCCCTAAACCACTTTGAAGACAGCCTATGTGGAGGCCAGTGCTCAAAAATTCTACCTGGCCTAGGAACTCATGAGCCAAGTTCTATGAGGATAGGCTTTCCTCTAGAAAAAAGCCTACAGAGAATCTAGACCCTACTCCACCAGTGACCTCAGAGGAGTCCCTTCCCCTGCATTCTTGCCATGACAGACACACCTTGAACTAGGCCAAACAGTGTGTGGGTTATTCTCTCCTCTTCAGCTGGCTCCCTATTGCTGGGGCAGCATCAGGTCACTGTGATGACCAGAGCTGACGTAAGGACTTAGTGAGTGATGCTCTGGATCACCCATTGGAGACATGGGCTAACTCAGAGGCTAGGGGAGGGTTTAGGGGAGCAGAGCATCAGTGATCAGGGTCCCATCCTTTCTTTCCCTTCAATCATACTCCACCCTTACCTGCACTATACGTTGGGCTCTAGCTATGATTTCATTTGAGCAAAGATTCTGGAGGAGATCCTCCACCAAAAGAGTTAAAACATCACTTGGATAATGCTGCAAGGGGAGGGAGGTCTATTCAAATACTACAAATATCTAGAGATATTATTACACTTATTACAATGATATTTTGTTCAGTCACTAAGTTGCATCTGACTCTTTGTCATTCCATGGACTGTAGCATGCCAGACTCCCCTGTCCTCCACCATCTCCTGAAGTTTGCTCAAAGTCATGGCCATTGAGTCAGTGATGCTATCTAGCCATTTCATCCTCTGTCACCCTCTTCTCCTCCTGCCCTCAGTATTTCCCAGTATAATATTTTTATAGGATTATAAACCTTTAAAGAGCTTTCTCAATAAGAAGAGCCAAGAAATTCTCCTTGTAATGTAACCACTCAACCTTAGGATACTAAAGGTCAAAGGGTACCAAAAACATGACCCTAAAAGATGACCCTCGAGCTGAAATTCCCAGGACGCCATAATTAACTCATGACTATGAAAACATTTGGGGAAGATTATATCCTCTTGTTCTGACACTTCCTGACTCTGACAGTTCTACAGATATCCTCCACCAGACACCAGCCTGTTTGGTAGGCCTGTCACAGACAACTTGGAACACAATGAACCTCACACTCACCAGAGGCTCCAGGCACTGCAGGATAAGACTATCTCAGGCAGGACATTAGCCTTTCCCTGAACTGGGTTCTGAACCTTGGATCTTAGTCCTCAAAGGCAGCCCTGGATCCTCCTGCACTTTCTTATTAGCCCAGACAGCCAACACTATCCTCTGCTTTTCCTTCCTCCCAAGGACAGAAGAATGCAGAAACCTTGCCTGAGGGTGTGTATTAAGCTATGTTACAGTTACAGTTCAGTCTCTTAGTCATGGCCGACTCTGTGACCCCATGAACCACAGCACACTAGGCCTCCCTGTCCATCACCAATTCCTGGAGTCTACTCAAACCCATATCCATTGAGTTGGTGATGCCATCCAACCATCTCATCCTCTGTCGTCCCCTTCTCCTCGCGCTCTCAATCTTTCCCAGCATCAGAGTCCTTTAAAATGAGTCAGTTCTTCACATCAGGTGACAAAAGTATTGGAGTTTCAGCTTCAACATCAGTCCTTCCAATGAATACCCAGGGCTGATCTCCTTTAGGATGGACTGGTTGGATCTCCTTGCTGTCCAAGGGACTCTCAAGAGTCTTCTCCAACACCACAGTTCAAAAGCATCAATTCTGTGCTCAGCTTTCTTTACAGTCCAACTCTCACATCCATATGTGACTACTGGAAAAACCATAGCCTTGACTAGACAGACCTTTATTGACAAAGTAATGTCTCTGCTTTTTAATATGCTGTCTTGGTTGGTCATAACTTTCCTTCCAAGGAGTAAGTATTTTTTAATTTCATGGCTGCAATCACCATCTGCAGTGATTTTGGAGCCCCCAAAAATAAAGTCAGCCACTGTTTCCACTGTTTACCCATCTATTTGCTCCTGTGCCATTGCAGCCGTCTCTCCTGCACTGTCACAATTAAACTATGTAAACTAATTAAATCAGACTTTTTCCAAATTAGGTCTGGTGGGTCCCCAAAAGATCCATGGACTTTTTGCAATATTCATGCAATGAGGTTTATCCCCTTGATCTGGTGTTACTGAGTCACCTACTGACAGCAACCCAACAGCAGCAAGCATCATCAAAAGCAAATCTATTCATTTCTGGTATATGCTTTTTGAGATGAATTAGTAGACTGGGTTATCCACAAGTAAATTTGCCCACCTAGTAGTCAACAGACAAAGATGTTACAGTTCTGACTGCACAGGAATATTTATAGTCTAACGGTTTTTCGGAACCCCTTTCTCTCTCTAGTATAAGCAAGGTTCTACATCGGCTTTCTGGCTACACCCATACCAGTCACCAATGGATTAAAACACATGCAATATGCTATACAAGTTCATTATTCATATCAGGTAACAAAATATACATTTTTATTCCTCTCTAAGTAAGTTTACCTTAGATCAGGGAACAATAGTCTCACATTTCTCCTGTTATATAGGTGATTGAAAATTGCAGGGGAAATACATGCAGGGTGAAAAATGGGGAATGTTGAATATTTGTGCCTGGTACTTTGTAGCTAAATGCTAGCACCCATGTGCCATTTGCTTCTCCTTTTCTCTCTCATGCTAACTGCTATCTCACACAATTCTCTGTGTCAATGGAAATGTTCTTTCTGTGTCATTCAAAACGGTAGCCACTAGCCGCCTGTGGCTATTGAACACTTGAAATGTGGCTAATGCAGCTGGGTAACTAAACTAGTAATTTCATTTAAATTTAAATAGCCACACACAACTCATGGCCACCATATTAAACAGTGGACTGATCTGAAATTCAGGACCTTGGAGAGAGTCGTGGGAAGGTGGCGGTGTTAGCGTGTGTGCAAGACCTACCATAAATCCCTTCGGCGGGGTGTTTTACAACCCTGAAGAAGACGCAAAGATCACTCATTCATGTGCTGACAAATATTACCACAAACTTTCTTATACCACACTGTTTTCCAAAGAACCCGTCTGTCTTTCCTGAAGACACCTCTCTGTGGGAATTCCCTGGGGTCCAGTGGTTAGGACTCTGTGCTTTCATGGCTGAGGGCCTGGGTTCAATATCTGGTTGGGGAACCCTAAAATCCAAGAGGCACAGTCAAAAAAAAAATGAAAGAAAGAAAAGAAACCTATCTGTTCTTCCCATAGAAGCCACTTCTCCCCTCTCCTTTCCCCCGAGTAAGTTAGGTTTATAAGCTTTTGTGCATATGTGCTCAGTTATATCCAACTGTTTGCAGTCCCATGGACTGTAGCCTGCCAGGCTCCTCTGTCCATGGGATTTTCCAGGCAAAAATACTAGAACAGGTTGCCATTTCCTTTTTCAGGGGATCTTCCTGACCTAAGGATTGAACCCTCAGCTCTTGTGTCTCCTAGATTGGCAAGTAGACTCTTTACCAGCTGAGCCACCGGGGAAACCCATTATAAGTGTTTAATCTTCACCATATAACATGTTAGCTACTTTTTTGGTTGGCTCCTGTGGGCACAGAAATAAACTTTTTGTCTTGTTTAAGGGAAACATACACACACACACTGCTCTTTCTCTAGTGAGCACTGTTTTGTGGTCAGGGTCTAAAGAATATGCACAGTGGATATCTGAGGTTCCAGCTTCTTGCTGCCCTAAGGTCTCATCAAAATAAATTTCTTAGTGTTCCCTCTGGGTAGTACAGTTCTACATTCATTAGAAAGAGGAGCATATGCACATAGAGAAGCAACAAAAGGTACAGACACATGAGGGGCAAAATAGAGATGCAACCTTGTAAAGTGACAGATAATTCAGAAGGCGACAGCTCTCCCTGACTTAGCTGGAAAGCCAAATGCCAAATGGGAAACAGCAGTCTCTTCACGTCCCTGGAAAACAATCCCCTGAATGCGAAATTAGAACTTGGTGACTATTTCCTGATCCAGCCCTTTGTATTTTTCATGAAGCTTAAAGGAGATTAATGGGACAATCAGAATATTACAGATGAAAACCACATGCATTTCAAAAGAGGCTGTGATAAATGACTGAGAAGCCTGCAGGCTAGGTGGAGACAGGACAGGGAAAAGGGGGGAATTGGGAACCTCCTCTCCATAGGCCCTGTCCTAGTCCTACTAGGACACCCTGGGCAGGCATTCACCCCTATCCTGAGACCCACTGGACAAAAGAAGGAACTCTGTCATTCAGCAGTGGTGAGGTCCAAGGGGACAATATTTGAAGCAAACCTCCCAAATATGATCAAGTTCTACTTGATGACTCACATCAAGTGAGTCACATTACTAAGCAGTTCAATCAACATAGTTATTATTAACAATGGCTAGCATTCATCAGGTGTGCTAAAGTAAGGCAATAGAGACACAATGACACTAAGGCTCATAGCAGTCCACCAAGACAGATAAGACTTGTCTAGTTATCCTTGCTGCTTGTGCTCACTTGCTGCTCTTTCGTTTTCCACTCACTCACTTAATCCTCACAACAACCCTATAATGTGGATATTATTCTCATTCTTACTTTCTAGATGAAACAGTTGAGGCCAAAGGGATAAAAGTGAAAGACATCACCCTCCCAGGTAGAATAGAAGGCCACCAGACAAAAGGACACATCAGAAAACAATCCCTGGAATGAAAGACTAGAACTTGGTGACTATTCCTGGTCAAGGTCTAGTAAATGGCAGTGCTGGGACAGGAACCCGGGTGAAACAATGGGTGTATACTGAGGCTCAAGGTCCAGTGGAAGTCAACTTACCCACCATCTTGGACCTATTTGGTTTTAATCAGTTTATGTCATGTCCTAAGGTTATGACATTCTTTTAAAGGGTGTGCCTTACCCGCTTCCCTCCTGTTTCACAGTCACAGCTTGGAGAGAGGCTCAGATTCAGGCAGTATGTCTACAGTTAGGACTCCTCACCTCCACGCCGCACCCATAATGCCTCTTAAAAAGTGACAGCACCACCAACTTGAAACTGGGCCTGCCCACCTCCAACTACTCAGCCTTTCTGGAGCCATCCTGCCTTGGCTATAATCCATGATCTGCCATGTCTGGCTAATGGCCTTGCATGTTCCTTCCTCTCATCAGTGCAAAACATCTTGGGAAGCCCTCTTTTTCACCATTCTATGACTGAGAATAAATTTAGCTCCTCCACTAGGAAGGGGAGAGTGGTGGTCTCAGAGGTTGGGAAGAGTTTTAGAAAATGCTGTCAGTTTTCTTTTTAACCCTCTTTTAAGAAAGGCATTCTGGTGATGGCCTCAAAAATTAGTTGCTATGAAGTTCTAGACCATTCTTGGTGTTATTTATGCCTTCCTACTCAGAGAACCCTGTCCTGTCCACAAAATTCATTATATTCTAAGACAGAGTGGGTGTCCTCAGACCAAGTCAAACCAAGCTGGTCAGAGGACCAACTAGGACCAAACTAGAAAGAAGAAAGTAGTTAGTGGCTGGATTGCCCAAGGTTAAGCCTAGAGTTAGAGCATATGGATTCATGAGCAGTAGGTATATGCTACCTTCCCTGATCAAAAGATAGAGAATGCAAAAACTTGAGTTCTGTAGAGAACATTCTTTAAAGTTTTCCCAGAATCTACTGTCCACTTCCTTCTTCTGCCAGTCCCCAAAATTCCATTTGAGGATTCATGAAGTTTCAGAGAAACTGGCTCTATCAGTGTGCTCTGTCTCTTGCCACAGTAATTAGCTCAGGGCTGAGCACCAGTGACCTAAGTCAGTCCAATCAGAGCGACTCTCAGGTCTCTGGCTGGGAAAGTTGGAACAAAACCACCTTTCCTTCCAGGTGGGCATAACAAAGGAAGACACAGCCCTAGAAGGTTTGTCAGTCATCTTAGGGCTCCAAAAGGAGCCAGCATTTGAATTAAAAAAAAAAAAAAAAAGCATTGCATAAGACAGAATGGGGAAATAGAAGAAACCAGACTCTGGGTGAGAGTACTCAGCCAACAGATCTAGGCCTGCCCTATACCACCCCTAACTCTGTGATTTTTTTCAATGAGATGAAACACTAAATCCCCTTTATTGTTTAAGCTACCTTGTATAGTGGTTCTTCTTCTTTGAAAATGAAAGCATCTGAACTAATACAAATGTATATCACTTTGGCCTTGTAGTAAAATGAGGAGGCAGAGTCCAAGATGATATTACATTTCCTGAAACTAGCAGCTCCAACTCATACAAAACTCATGCATAACTCAGTTAAAGGACAAATTCCCTCTGTACTGTATCCTCATGGGAAACTCCTACTCACTCATCAAGGCCTAGCTCAAATGTCCCTTCCTGCCTCCAAGACTACACTCAGGCAAAATTAATCACTTCCTTCTATCTTATTTTTTATTCCCATAGAAGCACATTACTCATTCTTTTATGTAACTACAAATGCACTGCAGTTCCTTACTGCTCAAGGGCAGAGAACATGGCTTATGTATCCCTTCTGTAAGTAACAAGCCCAGGCCAAGACACAAGCATTCTGCCTGCTCCAGGCTGAGTGGCCTTTGACAGGTCACAGAACACTGTGACCCTGTTTGCTCCCCAGAAAAACAGGGCTAAGTGTGCATCTCACAGGATTTTGGGGGAAGATCTGACTTAATGTTTATAGAGCATCCACACAACTGCCAAGGACACAGTAAGCACTCAATGATAGGCAAGTATACATATTTCATAAAAATGTGTTCAATTAATACAATTAAATAATTTCAAATGTTAAACTGGATGGATAGACAGACAGGCAGATAGATAATTTCTTAAATCTCTAATAGTTATCAGCTCTCAACTGATAGTTTAAAATTAGTAATAATCATACTGGGTGGAAGTGACTTGTTAGCTGCAGTTGGGGAAGAAATGTGGACAAAGAGATTGCCTTGCCTTATATACACCAGATCAACTTGGTAAATTAGGCTCTGCATGCTCAGTTTCCAATATCTAGGGACAAGATGGCAGGAGGACTGCACCAGCAACTGAGGCACTCTGTAGATATCCAAACTGGAAGACATTGCCTAACAGGATCAGTTGGCAAATGCAGATCACCCCACGGTTGACCCCTCAGACCTACCTGACCAAGTCATGTCACAGTGGCTAGCTATGTCTTCACCTGCCTAGCACACATGATACCTCTGGTAAGGAAACAATCCCTCACTCTCAATCTCTGTGCTTCGGTGAGGGCCCTACCCCCATTCTCCAGTTCCAGGAGTGGGTGTACACCAGGCTGACTCAATGAGACGAGCAGACCCAGCTTCCTGGTCACAGTAATTGGTTCAAAAACAAGTGTGTGAACCAACCTGTTCTAGTAAGAGTCAGTTTTGGTTATTTTTGCTGGAACTTCTGTATGTAAAAAAAAGAAATTGCCTTTTCACTGAGAATTAAGGCTAACAAGTGAATATGAAGTGCATTCGACTCTGTTGCAGAAAGCATAAAACCAACACAGAGGTACAAATGTGATATGGAAGGTGAAATGGAGTGAACCAGGAAGAACAAGAGACTTGGAGACATCTTTCAAGTGCCTGGGGTCAGTTAGACAGAAAGCCAAACCTAACCTTTGAGGTTTTCAGTTACCAGAGTTATCCAATCCCTCCTGAGCCTTTCCTTTATGTTTTTATTTTGTGCTTAAGCAGCTTGAACCAGATTTCTCTCATTTGCATACAAAAAAGTCCCAGATGATACATGCACTCTCACTGCTAAGACTTCCCATCCCTTTGCTTCCAGGCTCTGCACCCTGACACTCTTGGGTTTTGGGAGGGTCTGCTTAGGTAGAGCTCACTGAAAAGGAGACATGATAAATTCAGCCTTGATTTACAAGTGGCTGTCCAGTTTTCCCAGCACCACTTGTTAAAGAGATTGTCTTTTCTGCCATTTGACCCGCAATCCCACTGCTGGGCATATACACCGAGGAAACCAGAATTGAAAGAGCCACGTGCACCCCAATGTTCATCGCTGCATTGTTTACAATAGCCAGGACATGGAAGCAACCTAGATGCCCATCAACTGACGAATGGATAAGAAAGCTGTGGTATATATACACAATGGAATATTACTCAGCATTAAAAAAAAAATTCATTTGAAGCAATTCTACTCAGATGGACGAAACTGGAGCCCATTATCCAGAGTGAAGTAAGCCAGAAGCAAAAACAACAATACAGTATATTAACACATATATATGGAATTTAGAAAGACAGTAATGAGAACCCAACATGGGAGACAACAAAAGGAACGCAGATGTATAGAATAGACTTGTGGACTTTGTGGATGAGGGTAAGGGT